>JAXIVJ010001862.1:2500-55000 GCA_036785665.1 Chirona hameri | reverse complement strand
GTTTGTGCCACCGCAGCTCACCACTGATATCCAGGGCCTGGAGTGACTGTGGCAGCAGCTGCAGCCACCGCCCGGTGTCCTCGGGGCTGTCCTGCCCGGCGTCTGTGATGACGCCGGCCAACACGCCGTGCAGGGTAAGCTCATGTAGCCCGGCGAGCCTGCCCACGTGGAGCAGGCCACCGGCCGTCAAACCGGGACAATCTGTAAACACACAGACACAAACACACATACAGACAGATAAAATTACAACAGCTGAATGTTATTATAGGCATGGCGCATGTTCATGTGTGGAGTAACAATACATATTAGATGGTGTGCAATCCTACCTCACAATGATAATGAACAGAACTGTTGATATGAAATGAACATCACAGAATATGGTGCAAAATATCTAACATATACTGGATATGACCAGCAATGCATTATTCGGTGTTGTTAACATGCACAGTATCGTATACGGCTTTCTCCCATGTGGCCTCTGAAGGTGGCTGCAACTGTTCTATTCTGTCTTTTGAGGTCCGTTCCGGTCCGCGGGACGCTGCGAGAGCTCGGTACACGCAGGAGGCGCGTCAGTAACTGATGTATTGTAAACATCTATTGCTGCCATACAGCGGCTGGGCGGCCAACTCAGGGAAGGGATTTTCACCGTAGGGAATAACACAACATCCCACTCAAGACACAACGTGGGTTAACAAGAGGCAACACTCGCCCCATGTATGCGTCTGAAACATAACGCAAATCATATTCGGTTCACACACATGACCGCAGTAACATATACATAATCATTCATAACGGTACACCGGCTCTGACCAGTTGACAGTCTATCCGGCTTTCGGCGTTGACGGGCGCCGCGTCGTGGCTGCAGATTGACGTCTGCGCGGATATCTTGGCTAGGTGGCGCCACGGGAGTCGGCTGGACAGACTGAGATGGCGCCACTGAACTGTCGGCTGGCTGACCAGTCGCAGCTCACGAGCCGCGCTCAGGACTCAGGTCGTGTTCCGCTCTTCCGATGCGGCAGATCTGCTGAGGGAAGGTGGCCGGAAGATTCCCCAGCCGAGTACAGTCGTGCCAGGATAGCAGTGGTGAATGCAGAGACTGTATCACCGTCACTTCCACTGTATGGATGACGTCACCTAGTTGTAGTGTGAGGGCACACACGACACAAACAACGCGTCTTGCGTCCGTCAGCCGCCCACAACGCTGCTGTGGACGGGACGAGATCATTACATTTCACTCTCATTGCTTCAGCTGGCTTCGAAGACATGACCGAGGTCTCTGCACCAGTGTTGGGAGTCCACATGGTCGTCCGCTGGCTGCTGTCGGGATGATGAGTTGCAGTCGGACTTGTGGCGGGCGCTTAGCGGCCACTCCTTGCAGCCACGCGTCAGAGTCGCGCGCCTCCGCCGACGTCGACCCCTGCCTGTCCGCTGTACGGCTCGCTGGCTCATCAGAGCAGACGCTGACAGCTGGCGGCGAGACGCTGTGGTGGGATTATAGTAGCTGCCGCGGCTGTACCGGTGCGCTCGTCCACAACCACCGTCGCGTGGCGCAGCCGTACCCTGGCGGCCGCAGCTCGAACTAGCCACGCTCCGTGAGCCACTGGCCATTGACATATATAGGTATAAACGAACTACTCCACCCGGCAGCCGTTCCCGCTAGGCGACACTAGCGCCGCAGCGGAGAAGGAATTGAGTAAGCGCTGCAATGCTTTTACTATGGCGGAAGGCAGTGGTGGTTCTAGGTTTTGAGTTGGGGGGGCAAAATTCCAAAAAGTCTCAAACAATTCTAAAAAATCATCAGATTTCGCTTGCTTATGCATTGATAGCTGATTTAAGGCAAACTCTCCTCAGTAAAAGTTGCTTAGATTTGCTTCTATATCAGGAAATGCGTCAATTTTGCGCCGATTTCAGGCGGTTTGGGAGGAGGGGGGGGGGGGGGCAAACCGCCTGAAAATATTCAGCTTGCCCATTTGCCCAACCGTAGATCCGCCACTGGCGGAAGGGCGATATTTGTCGGCCTGTAACTCAAAAACCGCGTGCGGTAGCGCACTGGAAAAAGTTTGAGGACATAGAGACAATCACAATGAATAACAGGGAATAACAATATTCAGCTTGAACGTTCACGGTGATTATTGTCACATATCGCCCATCCGCCGTAGCAAAAGCATTGCTGCGCTAACTCATGCCCTCTCCGCTGCAGCGCTAGTGTCGCTTCAACTGGGAACGGCTGCCGAGCGGCGCAACAGCTGGCGCAGTTCGTCTATACTTATATAGGTCAATGCCACTGGCCGTGTCGGGCGAGTGCCCCTGGCGGCCACTCCTGGAACTAGCCGGGCGCCCCTGACCGCCGCTCCTGCATACCACCGATAAGTGGTCTCTCCCGTTGTACCCGTAGCAGGCGCGACCGAGGGCGCGGCAGTCGCGGGCATCGGTATGTTATGCCGCACCACACCGGTCGCATTTTTCTTCGGTCCTGGCGCCCTTCGATCTGGGTCTGCCCCGGCTCTGTTTGTACTGTGACACCTTGTTCAGAGACGGCTCACTCGGACCGCGGAGGACCGAGCTATTGTTGGACGCGTTTTCAGATGCCCTGCACACGTCTATCGCCGCCTGAAATGTGAGGTCCGCCACCTCTAACATCCGGCGTCGCGCATCGTTATCACTGCTGCCGACAACCAGGTGATCACGGAACCGAAGTAACAATATACCGTTACTTGGTGTCCATCATTCCCTGAGCACGTATATCAATAGCCTGTATGTGCTGCCGTTACTCACCAACAATGAGGAGGCACTTCAGGTGGGGCGCCAGGTCAGGCAGGCAGTCCAGTGTCCTGTCTGTCACTCCGCTGCAGCCGCGGAGGGACAGACTCTGGAGACCGGGCAGACCTGCCTGAGGCCAGCAAAGCTCCAGCGGCACCTCCAGCCCTGTCGGGTAGAGCTGTGTTAGCTGACTGCAGCCGGCCAGAGCCGCCGCCAGGTCGGCCGGCTGCAGGACTGACACCTGAGTGTCAGCTACAGATACAACCAGCACCGGGACGCAGCCGAAACTGAAGGATATTTGGACAGCACTGTTACCATGCACATTACACACTGCATGTGACATGTGACAACGCGCACCACCCAGCAGGTGAATAGGTGGACAATTACAATTGTATTCCACTGATCTGGCCTTGGAGACACGTTTGTGTGAGTTGACGGATTTAATGATATTTTGAAATTAATATCACTTAACAACATGCTAAAACTGAATACCAACGAATTCACAAAGGTCAATCTAAAAACGACACCAGCGCAGTCGGCGGCAAAACATGAACACTTAAGTGGACAGATGGCCCCGCCTACATGCATTATCTCATCACGCCAAAACACTCTGTACGGGCTGCGACGCTGTTGAAGACGCTGTTGCTTTGAATCAAATTATATGGAGTTCCTCTGAATATTTAAAACTGCAATTATATAACTATACAATATCGATATCGTGTATGTGCCTCCGCAGCTCACCACTGCAAACCAGGGTCTCCAGTGTCTTGGGCAGCTGAACCAGCCACCGCCCGGTGCCGTGAGGGCTGTCCACTGTCAGTGTTCTTAGACATTCCAGTGGACTCAGCAGCATCACCAGGTCAGCTTCGCTGCAGCCGGCCGGCAGAATGACATCCATCAGCTGCTTGCTGCTCTGCCGGGCCAGTTTGTCGAGCGACAGCGTGTTGATGTTGAAACCCCGCAGGTCAACCTTCTGCAGGTTTTGACACGTGTCGGCTGAAACAGTACACCGACGTTGTATGTGTTAATATTTTACCACAGTATTGTGATCTTAGATGTATGCATAGAAGCATCAGATGCTGCTTCCGCTACTACTGTTTTGAGGAAACCTACTGATTATGGGTACTGTCTCAGCGTCAAAAGAGACTGTCCTGACAGGTATAAATTGAACGTCATTAGGGTATGTACAGTCGGTCTCATAATTATCTTTCCTTGCCACCACGTGGCGTTACGGTCGCGATAGGCACAACAAAGGTGGTTTTCCCACCGTAGGTTGGTACCCATTGTGGCCGTCTGGCAGGTGCGTGACCTGGGGAGGGGGAGGGAGGGAGGGAGTGCGGGGCGTTGTCGGAATGGAATTCGCCGCGACCCGCGTGGTGGTCAGGGCCGTCTGTCTCGAGGGTCAAGACTCCGTCAAGAGGTCGCCTGTCCTGAGCTGGCAGAGATCCAATATTGGAGACTGAATAACGGTGTTCACCACATCGGCCCAAATAGCTCAGTCGGTATAGCTGTCTACTCCTAGCGTATTCGTAGATTGGTCGTGGTTTCGAACCGCGCTTGCACCAGTCGATTTTACGGGTATTTCTTTCTTAATCATGCCACGTGTCATGTGCAATGCAGAACCCCGAAATTATTAATGCAAACGTCCACCTGATGATTCTACACGAAAAAGCAGACAATTGCAGTGGGCCTCGCACTGATATGTTCGCATCACGCCGCTCCGTCCTTCACGCTCCACGAACACGCCCGGGCGTTTTTTTATCCATTAAGTTAGCGACGATATCTGCGATGACAGTATTTAAAACCTTAGGTCTATGAAGCATCGCCAGGTGTGTAGCTGATAGAGCATATGACTGGCTACATGTTTAAATTTAACCTTTACCTTGAGATCAGGTCAAAATATCGACACTTTATTTTTTGGCACAATGCAAATTGATCAATCGTCGCAAGCGACACGATGGATAGCCATTTCCGAGACATCTTTGACGACGGTATCGGTCAATTTGAGATTAAAAATATTCGTCTTAACCCTATTACCGGCAGGGGGGGGCACATTCTGCCCACCCCTCAGGTTTTTCGCAAATATCTCCCAAACCGCTGAGAGCACACCCATTAAATTTTGGGACTTTTCCTAGAATTGAATTCCGCATATGGAGTTAACATTTTTGAGTTCCTAACCTTAACAGAGGCGGTTGACAATAAGTCGTGGCTATTACCACCCCGAGTCAAACGGTACAGGAATAGAAACATGCAGGTCCAAAACACGAGACATATGCCACAAACACACACACACATACACACACACAAACACATTCAGCGACGTCCTGTATCGCCAGCGGTTGTCAGATGTGCCTCCACAGCACGAACAAAGCATCGCTGTGTCATTTCGGTGACACCGGCAGGCAGTGCGTTGTACAACACTGGAGCATGATAGGCAAATCGTCGTTTCCCAGCCTCGGTTCTCGGTCTGGGGAGACGCAGGAGTCTGTCCTGCCGGGTGGTCCTCTCTCGTGCGTCACGACACCGGACAAACAAGCTCGCGAGCGAATCAGGCGCGCCCTGCCGTAGTACCTTGTGGGTCAAGGCAAGCGTGCGAGCCTCTGCCATCTGTCGGGGCGCCATCCAGCGGAGTTGCTCACGCAGATCAGCCACATGATCGAATTTACGTCGTCCAAAGATGACTCTGGCAGCGAAGTTCAATATCTTTTGCCAATCTGCCAATCGCGACCATATCTTGGCGCTATGGTCGCGATTGGCACAACATGGTGGTTTCCTTAGCATTTCTCAAAGCAATATTTGTCTTTTCTAGGTTGAGTTCTGTGCTGACACCAAGCAGTGAGCAGCTGTTATCACCGCTTGGTCTGGCGACGCTGCCGTCCACAGCGGCCACCTCAACTGATGACCTGTGCCACCTGGAGGACACCACGCGACAAAACAGAGGCCATTGCTGGCAAGTTGAAGGGTGGGGAAGGCAGTGTGGTGCAGATTGGAGATATTTGTGTGGAGAAGAGAGTATGGATGCATTGATAGATGAATTGATGTATTAACCCGCGCACTGCAGGGGGGGGGGGTGATTTCCGCTCCCCCTCAGGTTTTTCAAAGATAGCAAAAAAACGGCGGCGCGCAGCGCCGCCGGGTTTTCATACACCTGTTAGGACATCAATTGCGCACACTTTAAGAGAGAAAAAAATATGCTCGGGTCATCTCAGGTCAGGTCACCAGACCAGGTCAAGTGACCCCACCACCAAAAATGTTTGCAGTTGTGCCAAAGCCAAAGTTTTTCACCGATCAGGTTGAAACTTACAGGATATCATGAGGGCATCAGTACTTACAATTCGTTTAACTCGAAATTTTGATATCGGTGACCTAAGGTCAGGTCAATTTCGTAACCTCCCCATAATAAGTCAATGGGGAAATATACAAATGCTTCCTATTTCAAGGATATGCATGGTACTAGTCCAATTAATTCTGGATCATGTTATTATAGGATATTCTTGATGATCCAAGTGTAAGTTTTATTCAGTGACCCCTATTGGGTCATTTGAGGTCATGCGAGGTCACCATCACTTTTGTATCAATAACTCTCGAAATAATGAAGATAGAGAAGTAAAACAGACATCAATGTGTTTGTCTCGTCGAGACACGTCTTCCCATATGCAACATGCCATACTTGGGTCACCACTTGACCTTGACCTTAGGTCAAATTGTTAAGTTGACTAAACAAGGTCACCATATATATAATTCAGAGCGCCTTGACAAGATAAACACAATGGCGTAAACAGTTTTTCGTTATCTTTATTAGGGAAAAGTTAATAGCAAAAAAACGATTTAGCAAAAAAACGGATTTCTTTTTCTTTTTGACCTCTGGAGCCTCAAATATTGACCTGAGATCAAATTTGAGGACACTTTAGCGATTACAAATTTCACTGACTGGCGTTTGCTTTTTTCCGTTGGTTCTAACTATCATCGTTTCTGAGATATATGGGAATTTCTGGAGCGATGTCCTAAAACAGGAAAAACTGGAAAATTTGACCTTTGATGACCTCTGGTGACCTCAATTTTGACCTGACTTATAAAAACACTGAAATACTTTCGATAGAACATGTATGAAGCTATCAAATGCCTTTTTCTGATTCTCGCTACGTTGCGTAGTTTTCGAGATCTCAGGGGGCGGGGGGCGGAAATCAACCCCCCCTGCAGTTCGTGTTCGGCGCAAAGCCCCTGCAGTGCGCGGGTTAAGATTCAGTGTCAAATTATTGAATAAAATGCTGAGTAATTTAAAATGCAGTTGTGTGAAAAAGATCCTCCTCCAACTCCAGATATTTGTGAATTGGATGTTTTCTTTATAGAAATGAGCGACAACACTAGTTTGCAAGAAAAGTTTTGGCCATTTGAGTTCCATTTGGTCAACTGATTGCATTCCAGGCTATCATGACTGTTGCATGATTTCATTGCATGACATTGACATGCATGACATTCCATGTGACTGTTGCAGAAACTCGATAAGTAGCTGACACGATTTTCAATGTACTGATTTCGGCATCCTTATGTTCTTTGGCAGGAAGCTGGACATCGAGCCGAGGTCGCGGCCGCTTGCCGCTGGCACTGATCGCCTCCCGCTACCAAGACGACGTGCTGGTGACGCTGTTGGGACGCGGTGCCGACCGCGAGCGCGTCAACCAGCTGCTCGCCGAGTATGTCGCCAGCGATCCGCCGCTGCCGAGCAACGGCGCGGCGCTGCGCTGGGACGCGCTGCCTCCTGACTCACCGGCCACCCCGCCGCCGCAGCAGCCTCCGATGTGGGAGCGTTGCTCGCCACCATCAGCCTACAGACGTGCCTGGCGACGCTGGAACGGCAGGCAGTCGACCTACAGGCGTTCGTTGTCGTGACGGATGATCTGAAGTTGTCATGACCTGAAGGGAGCTGTTATCACACTGCTCATGCCGCGTTGGAGGATGACCGGCGCTATCGCGCGCTGGCACCGGAATACGCCGACGGCGCGTACGCCGACTACGTGTCGTGCTTCGTCCGCGGCTACGTCCGCGATGCCCTCGAATACGCTGCGGGCGCGTGGCTGCCGGCAGCATCCCCATCGCAAGTCCAGCTGGTGGAGCGTGAGCTGCTGGCGGCCGCGCGGGTGGTCACCGGCTGCCCCCGGTCCACTCCCAGAGACCCCCTCCTGACTGAAGCGGGTATCCTGTCTCTGCGAGGTGGAGGCGCAAGGTGCTAGCCGCACGCACGCTGTGTCGCGCGCTCTCCCTGCCGTGGGATGACGCGCCAGCTTGGAAGAGAGGCGCTGGAGGAGGCGAGCGCTTCGGCGGTGGAGGTGGAGCCGCGACTGGAGATAACTCCCGCGCCTTGGGCGGCCTGTGCGCGGGTCACCTTTTGTTTGGAGGTGGGCCCGGGCGGCCGGTGCGACACCCCCGTGGACGTCCGGCGCCGGGCCGCCATGGACCATCTGGCGACACTCCCAGACCGGGCCACCTGGGTCTGGACCGACGGGTCCGCGGAGGCCGGCGTCACCCAGGGCGGTGGCGGCGCTCACATCTCGACCGGGGCGGGCGAGGAGATGGAGGTCAGGGTGGCGGTAGGGCAGCTGTGCTCGAGTAGTCGCGCGGAGTTGTTCGCGATACGAGCGGCTCTAGAAATAATCGAGGATGGGGCAGACGCCGACCCTGTAATAGTCTGCACCGATTCGAAAGAGGCTCTGAGAATGCTGAGCGGGGAACCGACGCCCAGACGTCCCTCCTCGGCGCCGAGATCTGGCGCCTGTTGCAGGCCATCACGGGCCATCGAAGTGTAATCCTGCAGTGGGTCCCCGCACACTGCGGGATCCCCGGCAATGAACGTGCGGACGCGCTGGCAAAGGAGGCATCTGGTGTCGGCGGACGTCCGCACGTTACCCGGGCCATTGGCCGCATCGCCACCAAGCAGTGGCAGGACTAATGGCCCGACAGCTTCTTTAGGATCTACGATCATCTACGTCGACTTAAGATCTACGTCGACCCAGCGCAGCTGCGGGACGCCGACCTGGTGGCGGCCTTGGTGGCCGGCTACCTATGCCATCGGGAGCCGATGGGCTATGGTCCTCACTGAGGACCCAGGGGGACAAACAACAACAACAACGTGTCGTGCGCTAGTGAGACCAGTGAGCGTCGGCTGCGCGAAGTGAAACAGCGCCAGCAGAGCTGCGACTGGACTGTCGGCCAGGAGCGCAAGGCTGTACGCGCTCACCGAGAGCCTGCTGGTGGAGAAGTACTGCCGGTTGGTCCGGCTGCGGCGGCACTGGCCACCGGTCTGACGAGTCTGGTGTGCGCTGCGCTAGCTGGTCGAGACGGCATTGGTGGAGTCGGCGGCCCTCTGCCGGCGGCTGAAGGAGGCGGTCAATGCCTGTGTGATGTGTCTTCTGATGAAGCTTGTCAGCTATATTTACATGCTTTGTATTTTTGTCATAAGATATGCTTATTCCATTGTGTGCATTCTATTAAATGGCAAACGAAGTGCAGTATAATGAATGTTTGGGCAATAAAATGATTGTCTAATGATAAATAATAGTCTTTTAGTAAAGATTGGCTTTGATCAAGATGAGGCTGCTTTTTACGGAGCGTGGGCTAATGTGCTCTAAAGACGACTATCACTGTTGAGTTGCGTTAGCTAATAAGCATGCAGCGTTGACGTAATATTCCTGGGAAATATGGTTGAACCATGTGACGGTTTCATTTCACAAAGCGTGACCAAGCCCATGATTATCGCTCATAGTGACTCATACTGTTCTTACATGCATTCTGAATCTCATTGATATGAAGTGGAAAAATGTCTTGCGCTCTGCTAGTATTCGTTCAAGCACCAAGGCCTGTTCTAAATATATTGATACGGCTCTGCTGCCCTTGCCCTTGCGGCCCGGTTTGCATTATGGCAGCCTGTTGTCCTCAGACAATCATGACCAGAGGCCACTAACGAGTGCCTACATTATTGGAGTCAGGAACCAGCGTTTCCAGGATGAGCAATCTTTGGTCAGACACTTGATTGGGTATGATGATCAGGTAATGATAAGTTGTATTTGTGACAAGATATCTTTTTAGCATGCTGGGTTGAGCTGTCAACTTTCACATAGACTGACGTCAACTTTGACATAATCGTAAATCGGTTGCGTTTTTCCTACGAGACGAACTGCAAATTATTTAAATGCGCGCATTAGTCAACCAAGTTTATCTTCTTAGCGAAGTGTAGTTAATGATGCATCATTTGCTTGCTATATATTCACGTAGTTTGTCAGAGTTTCCAGTTCACTTTGGGTTCGGCGTCGCCAGCTTTTCCTAGATTTGTAACGGGGGAGTCGCCACCTGAAAGTGTGTGTGTGTGGGGGGGGGGGGGGGACGGAGGATTCTCATGCTGAAAGGGTATTTTCCAGTTATGAACCCCAAGTTGGAAACAAAATCAGCTTTATTTGGTGAGCGCTTTTATGGTCAAGAAGAGCCCAGTCGAAGTTAAAGGAAATACTAAAGGGAGTCAATATAGGCAACCTATACCTACTACTGTTAACGGGTACATAGATTTAAAGTGGCGGCTCTACTATGAAGTTAATTTTAAACAATAACAAGTTTACAAATAATAAACACATGTGGCGGACGCAAGTGCAGGAGGATAAATGTACCCCTATGGAGGAACACAAATAAAACGACGTTATATGTTGTATGAAAAGGAACTAACTAAACATCATACCACGTCCCTCTGGAGGATAACAGCCACCTCTAACAATGTCGATAGATAAGAGAAGTCAATGTGTCGATGAACTCCAAGACAAGTTTTTGCTTATTGCCACAAATTACAATAAAACTAATACTAAGTCTGGTGATTTCATTGCGATTGTGCATCCCAACCCTATTTATTTCAGTTAAAACCTTATATTCATTTAATAACTTCATTTTAATTTAGTAGACTTTACTTTCAATGGTTTCTGGTTTCGTCGTCAATGGTTTTTGGAATGAGAGGAAATATCCTGAAGCATCCCCATTTTCCGGAGTCGGTAGAGCTCTAATTACCGTAGTTTATAGTCGATGTTCATTGGAATATCATCAGAAGCGTCCACCAATCAGCGACGACCAGTCACCGTCGCTGATTGGTCGACGCTCCCAATCGCTTTGTACGCATATCTTAAAAAACACTCCATTCTAGTCAGCTGACGGTGCGTGACTGCTCACAAAGCCAGGGCACTATACACTGGGTACTCCAAAGTTTGTTTTATAGTATATACTATACATATACTATAAAGACTAAAAAATATACACCAAAAAATGAAGGTCACTACCAGATCTGGAATAATATACCACATATGGATGCACGATATCCTATGCAGGTATATGGCGTTCGTGTTCCGATCAACCACAGACGGCGGTATTGGTCTGCGGTGTATACAGCCTTGGGTCTGCGTCTCGCTGTAAGTACTAGAGGGTGGTATCTGGAAGGCGTAAATTTGACCATATTTCAGACGTTTTGAGTGGCCCAGGGCGACTCACCTCCATACAGCTGTCAGAATATCACTCTCTCACTCCGGCCCAACGTGCACGGTGGTGGGAGGAACCTGCATTTATGGCCTCGCTATTTAGCCGAAATGCTGCACATCGCAATAGGCGCACACGACAGGACGAGCAGTTCCACATACCTCGCATCCGCACTGAAGCCGGTAGACGTCAGTTTTCCCACCGAGTTCCTCGTCTTTACAACAGTTTACCGACCGAACTGACTGGTCTGAGGCCTGCCTCGTTTAAACGTAACTTGCGGTTGTACATGAAAGGCCGAGGTGTTAACTAGCGTATGGCAGCCATGCTTTGTCTGTGCTATTGTTTTCGCATTACCAGTTTATATCTATTTTGTGTTGATGCCTAGTTTTGTAAGCCGTGCACCATTGTTTTATCCGGTATGTATCTGAGTATGAATGTCAACTCCCTGTTTCCCCATGTACCTACTGTTTTATGTCTCGTGACGCCGGGCTAGGAATAGCCACAATGTGTGTGGATGACCCGAAGTCGTTAAATACAAATACAAATACTAGTTCCATCTTCTGTTTAGTTAGTGGAATGTATTTACAATGGAATTATTTAAGTTTGGTCAGTTCTGTCAGCATTCATTGTCGTGTAGGCATTGATTTCTAATCATTAGGCATGACTTGTTTTAAACATGGAGTTTCAATTTAAATATCGCCGAGGACCCGGTAAGTTCAGTAGTTCACCTCCCCAGTTAATGGTGTTCTTGACGTCCCTAATAGAAGTGTTTTTATGACAGGCAGAAAAGTATGCCAGTAATACCAAAGTTATGATGTCACCAAACAACTATATATAAGTGAACCTGATCTAACTTTAGAGCAATTATGGTCACAGGGACCCACATTTAGAACGCTCAGTAACGGTGGGGCTGGCGTCACCGTCGCGGCCGGGCAATAAAATCGAGGTTCAATGTGACTATCACCGTTGTTGGTCTGGAGTCATAGGGAAGCTTTATGACGTCACCAGATCTGGCTACGAGCAAATCTTAGACCTCCCTGATTTAATAGCTACGAGTGGTAGGCAGAACCGATCGGAATTAATGAAACTAACCTAACCTAACCTAACCCCGTCATTAAGTCTGATCGGGTTGGCCTACAGCTCATAGCCATTAATTCTGATTGGGACGAAACCTACCGCTCGTAGCCATTAAGTCTGATCGGGTCAGTCTAAGATTCGCTTGTAGCCATTAAGTCCAATCGGGTCGGCCTAAGATTCGCTTGTAGCCATTAAGTCTGATCGGGTCGGCCTAAGATTCGCTTGTAGCCAGAATCTGGTGACGTCATAAAGCTTCCCTATGACTCCAGACCAACAACGGTGATAGTAACCTTGGACCTTGATTTTACTGCCCGGCCGTGACGGTGATGATGATGATGTTTCTTCGGGGTGTTGCCTTGCATCGGCACCCCTGGTATGTCCCTATCGGGTATTGTGTTACTGGGGCATGGATGAAGGATGGAGTGTGCAAATCGTTCATTCTTGCCTGTACAGTATTTTCTTCCTGGCTCTCCAAAGATTGTACAACCACTCCTTCTTCTTTTCCATGTCCCCTTCGTCTTGATTGATGCTGAATATAAATTATTTCAAAACTTGGTCATTATGCGGACGTGGGATAAGATCCCTTATATCCATCAACTTGCTGCAGTTCAGAATTAAATGTTCTAAGTCTTCGTTTTCTTGCTTGCATAGGCGGCATCGTGTTGTTTCATTCACATGTCGTTGTTTGTCTTATAAAGGTAATTAATTGGTTCTTGTTTGGAACAATATTACTGAAGCTGAAGTGTTATCGTAGATTGGGTCTTCTTGAGTACATGTTTTGCTTCCCCTATATACTTGTAGACTCGTTTTGCTATTCACTTCTTCTTCCCATTGATCAGTATCCCATTTCATGATATGTTTACCTATTTCTTCTTTTTTCTTTGTGTTTTAGTCATACATCTTTAATTCCAATAACTGAAGGTACTTATTTGTGACCTTTGACCATTTACCTTTCTTGTTTTCCATTTCGATATTCATTACTTTTTTGACCAGCTCGTTGGGACCCTGGAGTGCTCCCCGGTGACGCCAGCCCCACCGTTACCGAACGCTCTGCCCACATTCACATGTTGCACTGCAGAACCTACTTGGGGACTGTTGCCACCCCCTGCTGTTGCCCCCGCACCCCCCCCCCCCCTCCCAGACCATCTTGTAAACTGATAACCCACTTTTCAGTCTCATAATATTACTATCAGCTGACTACTCTTCTTCTATTGGGGACCTCAAGAACACCATAAACTGGAGTGGTGAATTACTGATTATTACCCAAATGCCCTGGCGACCAGCGAAATATTGGTAATTCCACCTAATACCTTCTTCATTAATTTTGGATAGTTGTCTAGCATTCTGCATTGCCTATTTCTACCTTCCTCATTTAACAATTTTGTAGGAGATGATTTCCAAAAGGCCTGCAAAAGGTGTGTTTTGCCCCGCCCCCGGACAGTTGCCCCATCCCCTTGAACTTGGCGCCTGTGGGGAGTAGGCGGAAAACCAAAAATACTGTTTGATAGCTCTTCATAAATAATGTTGAAACTATTTTGGTAACTATTTTTGGCTCAGGTCAATATTTCACTACAATATTTTGCTGGGCCTCTGCAAAAGTCTGCCCGGCTCCCCTGGCTCGCCATATTGATATCCCTTGGAACAGGGTGAGAGTTCCAGTTAGTGCCTTGGTCCCAAGAGGAAATGGTGCTTGCTGCTTGGTCCACAAACAAAACCAAATTTAAATATCAATATGTGAGGCTTTCATTATTTGCATATGTGTATCCTGCTGGTCTGAAAGCAAATATTGACATTGTTAGTTTGACAGTTAATTTAACACCTTGGCAGGTTAACAACATACATTGGTGCATTATTTTTTTATGAGATTATTGAGACATGATGGATACTTTTATGTCAATACATATTATTGGTTGTGTTTTGCATGTGTAAAGGTGTGGAATGGGAAGGGTGTGTTTGAAGCCTCTCATTTCGGATTCAAAGGCTATGGAGCTGATGCCTATGTCACAATCACACCTGATCATACCATTCACCTGACCTGAAGAAAACCACAATTAAAGGAAATCAGTCACTTTATATATAATGTGGTTTAATCTCATATCAGTTTTGAAGGTCATGGTGAGAAATCACTGTGGTGCATTGTTGACAATTTTGGCTCTTTGCTAAAGTGGCATGTACTTGATTGTGTTTTATTTAAAATGTGCATTGCATGTTTTATTGTGTTTTAAGTGTTATGTGGTGGCATGTGTTTAAAGTAGAGTTACCTACTGAACCAGTGAGCAAACCCTTTGGCAAGTGAATGACAATATTATGGTCAGTTATGTAAACAATTATAGGATAATCATTGCATTTGTACTTCATATTTGTATAAATCATAATTTTTGCATAAGTTCTGACTTATGAGTCTTGTATATCTTCTTTCGAAACACACATTGCCATAACACGCACCACTTTTTGAAATCTGCACCATTTCTTGCAATATAAACTAAATATGAAGTGTATGTTTTTGAATTATATTGCTTTTGAAAATTGTTTTTAGGGTATATCTTGACAATTCAGCCAAACGAAAACAATATGCAACATTTTCAGCCACGAATACTACAGCTGTTGCATCATTGTCCTGTTGTGCTTCGGTGCCAATTTCTGTGTTAGTTCGATTATATTAACTAGGTATATAATTGTTATCAATGTTACAGGTGACTGGCATGTCTCGCCAGAAAGTGAGACCGGCCATGCAGCTTATCAGCAGCAGCACGGCCGATTGCATGAGGTACTTCCTCACAGACTCAATATACACTGAGGAGGCCTGGATCATCCAGCTGTTTGACAACGCCTGCGATGTGCTCAACAGCGCCAGTCCCGCCGACCCGAAGTCCCTGCGCAGCAACTGCAAGGTCACCAACGAGCAGGAGGCAGTGCTGGACGCAGCCATCGAAGAGCTGCTGGACATGCGCTTCGGATCGGATAAACATCTGTACCCATTTCAGAAGGGGATGCTCGTCACCATCCGGTCCGTCCGCGGCCGACATGCGTGCTGTTGTTTGGGGGCAGCACGTACCTGCTGACCCGTCGCCTCACACAGGGCCGGCTGGAGGGGCTTTTCGGGATGGTGCGTGGAAGGAGCGGATCAAACTCCAACCTCAACCGTGGACGCCGTCGCCTTCCTCCGCCTCATCACCATCCTGTTCGGCTTGAACAGCGGTGTGAACCCACTGACGAGACCGGGGGAGGGGGGGGGGGCGCAGAACAGGCGTCCCCCGAGCCGAACACGGACCCAGAGGCAGTGCCGTCGGAGCTGGAGTAGCTGCGGGAGCTGCAGGAGGAGGGCGCAGATTTCGTCCCACAGGAGGTGGCCGCAGACATGCGTGCCTTCTGCGCCACACTGGCCGACACCGACCAGCCATCGACGAGCGACGATCGCGACTGTGTGCCTGAGGAGCCGGACCCGGAGATGGAGTCGCTGCTGCAGGAATACGAGAGAAGTCGTGCACCAGCCGACAGCTCCACCGCCCCGAGCGCAGCAGCCCAGTAGCAGGTGCGTCGGCGACGGACAGCGCTATGGCGTATGTGAGTGGCTTCGTGGCTCGCAAGGCGGGGGATCGTTTTCTTGGCGCCCCGTCTTCGCAGACCGAGGATGGGCCAGTGGATGCTCTGGCTCAGGATGCGGAGTGAAGGAAGGTTGACGGTCCCGACGGAGGCATTCTTTGAACGTTTCCGACAGATGGAAGAGGCGTTCTGCCTTCACCATGCGCTGGAGCCGAATCGACTGAGCCGGAAACCGAGAGTGGTGGCCGATTTTCTGAGTGTACTGGACAATAAGTTCCCTTCCGTACCCGCTGCTGCTAGGAGGGCCTTTGCGCGCGTTTGCACATTTATTCGCATGAAGGCGGTAAATGGTGTTCGGCGTGCGGAGCCCATGGAAAGGCGGGCGGCACGGAAGCGCAAACAGTGCGTCACGAAAGCTTAAGCATATCGGGTCTCGAGTCCGGGTACGGGCTACGGGACAGTGTGAGTGCCGGCCGTTGTCGTGTTGTGCCGCTGCTGCTTATCGGATCCCGAGTACGGGTACGGATAGTGTGAGTGCCGCTGTGTCGTGTCGCAGCAGCTGATTGGGTCTCGAATACTGAATTTCTTCTCACATATTTCCTGTTTTGGCTTAAGCTTTGATACGGCTTGACTAATGGGAAGGACCGTTTTACCGAGGAAAGATGGTATGCTATTTAATAAGAGTATACCGATCGTAACACTTACAATTTTCAGTTCTTGATGATTGTTTTAAGAATTCATCATTACTAATATGGACCACAGCATGCCAAGGGCCATTGTTAATATGCAAGAGTTTAAGAAGAAGACCAGTCCCAACAATGCGCTTGAGAATGGAAATTATATTTCATATTTCCCGTTCCTGTTATCAAGTTATAACAAAGACAGGGCGCCATATGTTGCCAATATTGTTGTGTCCAGATGTCCGGTGTCGGAAACACAGTCATCCGACATCGCCTCCAGATGGCCGGCCGGACAGACCCGGCCGAGCACAACGCAGCAGCCGGACAGACCTGACCGACCCCAACGCAGCAGCCGGACAGACCCGGCCGAACCCAACGTAGCAGTCGCGTCTGAGTCGCCCGCGTGAGAAAGTGTCGAATACAGTCTCCGTTCCGTGGCGTGTTAGTCCTTGGGACTACGCAACACAATAAATATAACGTTCCCAACTACTGCCAATACAAAACTTTGCCTTGTCCGGTTTGGATTCCATGCTATTGGACTACATCCATGCTCTTGGACTAAAACGGGTCATACTTTGGCCAATCAATCGAAAACGATTGGTTGGGCTTGCCATTTAAATTTTCAACCCCAAAAATCAAAATAGAAATGCTTTGGCTTTATTTATATGGGTATCATTTATGAATCTGATAAGAACAGTTACAATTGCGCTTGAAAAAATCATCGCAACGTCGCAGAGGAAATGTGATGTTAGTTACCTAATGAGCACTTGCACAATTAGCATATTTGCTAATTGTGCGAATATGCCAATAATAGATACAAAATGGCCTCATATTTTTTATAAGATTTCATGATTCTTATCTAAAATGTAGTTACACCAAATAATAGAAGCGCAACACTGATTGAAGAATTGATGTTGCCGACAAAACTGTATGTAGCCACTTTTACGGTAAAACTATTGGCATCCTCGGGATTCGATCCCACGACCTTCGACTATATCGTTGAGATGGTGTCATACTTTGGTTAATAACTCGAAAACCGTTGATTGGGCTTGACACTGACCCAAAAAATTGAAATACAAATGTTACCGCTTTCTTTCCGTGTTTTTGATATATGAATTTGAGGTGAAGAACAGTTCCAAAATGGAGCTGGAAAGTAGCAATTTAACATGGGACCCTATGGGCTAGTAGTGAAAGTCACGCCAATGCTACCATATCACTTTCGACCCCCCGCACAAAGCTGAATGCGCCCCCGTGACATCACCAAGCATTCGCGTGGCTGACACAAAATAAAACGTAGCAACTTGAGATAAGCTTAGGTATGAAGTGTCGGCACATAGCTACGAACAATGTCAAAAATACATTAGATATGATAACCCACGTCCATCAATTAAAAGGTCTATGCTGATCTGAAGGTTTATCCTCATATATTTTTCATTTCATTTTCATTTCAGATTTCATTATTAGATGAAGGTGTGAGACAATGCTCAAAATACTCATTATAAATGTAAACATCTTCAAAAAAACAAACAATTTGCTATCAAATATACCCAATCAAACTTAAATATGATAAACCAATATCTCATAAGTTAGAAAGTCAGACTTTTCATATTCCCCTAAACTATTACAGCAGGCGGCATTTTAACTGCTATTCCATTATTGCAAATAGTTTTGTTTTTGGCCAAGTTAGTGGCCAATGTTGCACCATTGATCAACTTTGTACGATGTTCAGAAATAGTTTTAAAAAATGGAGAAAAGGGGAAACCAGTATATTTGAGCGATGTTATGACAGCATTGGTCCAATGCGCTGCTTTACAAAAATATGTGATCGGCCAACACAGTGTGACAAAACTGGCCAACAAATTGGGTGGTTAGTTATGCATCTTAGAAAAAATGAAAAAATGAGTTTCTGAGCCTATGCAGTCCTTGCCAATGACCTGAATGTTATCATAACAGGCTTTGTCGCCTGAAATCAACACATTCTCACAAACCTCAGATTTCAAGATGAAGTGTCCGGCAAGAGTGGACCAAAGTCTCGCCATTTACCTCCAAAAATCTGTGAAAACATTGGCCACTCCTAGTCATATGAGAAATAGTTGACAAAATGTAATTGACTATAGTGGGATCTGCAGTTTTTTCCCTTTTTTTTCTTCTTTTTCTATGCCGCCACCCAAGAGCAGGTGACCATGAGTGCCCCCTCCCTCTATCCCAACGACCCACAGCACCTTAACGTTAACACCAGAAAACATAATAAAGTAAGTCGCGGCACTCCCAGCTAAGAAATGGAAAGAAACGTAAATAAGCTTAAGAAGAAGAATAATCCATTATTAGATAGTATAAAGTAAAAATAAGAGAAGGCCAAAGTAGTCATTACTGAATCTAGTAATTGCCTGCCCCTACTTCCCTGGGAACCACATTAATTCAAACTTGCATTCAAGATGTTACTACCACAAAAAACTTCAAACACTGCAACACTTCATTCAGGATGTTAGTAAAGGGAAAGGGATCAATCATATTGGAAACATCTTAGCCTGGTCAAAAATCGGCATCAAAAATCGGCATGAGTTCAAGTGCTGGGGATCCAAGCAGGCCACCCAACTAAGCAGAGCTTGTTGTTGGGCGGCCTAATGGAACCAGCTCCAGTAGAGTGGGTGACATTCATATTGACAGATACATAAGCATCCACTCTCAAACTTCACATGCATGCATATATCTTATATTGTATATTATGTTGTATAAACAAATCATACACACATCCACTCTCACACAAGTGCACGTATGCATGAACACGTGCATACAATGAACAAATTGTATACACTGTTGCATAGTTGCAGTCAGGAATCAATGCAATAACATTATGTATGCATGCATATTGAACGCACATATACATATACACACATACATAACATACATATACATACACACACATACACACACATGCAAACATACTTACATTTGCATACACATACATATATACACACATATATACATGTATACACACATACACACACATACATATACACATACACACATATACATATACACACATATACATATACACACATATACATATACATACATATACACACATATATTCATATTCTTATGAATTCATACATTATGTTGAATATATGTTGTATAATCAAAATTTACTACACCTATGATATGTAGTGCAATGCAAAATAAAATGTACTGTATTATTACGGTGTTGTAAAGTTGCAGGAGTTTTATTCTTAGTAGTGACTAAGAAAGTAATTCTTAGATATTTGTTTAATAATAGACTTTGAATCAGGAATCATTTGTAATAATGGAAACATTGGCCCTATTACTTTGTTCCATAGCCTCGGTCCAGCCCATGAAACAGTGTGAGTTTTGTACACTTTACAAGATAATATTTCCTCAAGATGGTGAATGGTTCGGCTAGTCCTACTAGGGTGAGCTATAGCAAACATCTGGTCTATTACACGAGGAAAATCAAACTTGAGTTTCCTGTGCATCAATAATAGCATTTGTTGGTTTCCAATGTCTTTCACACGAAGTAGCTTTAGTTTTGTTTTTAATTGGAGCAGAATGTGCTAGTCTAGATTGCCCATCTACTATTCTAACAACACGTTTCTGTAATTTCTCTATTTTATTTAGGTGAAGAGAGTATGTGTTGCTATAAAAAACAGCAATAATTCAGGTGAGACAAAAAGAGGGAGTTGTAAAGCAACAACAGTTGATCGGAATTGAGAAAATATTTTACTCTGCTGATTATGCCTGCATTTATACACATAACTGCTTAAAGCTTAGCAATGTGTGCATTCCATTTAAAATCATCATCAATAAATACGCCAAGGTATTTAACAGTTTTTACACGCTTAATGTCAGCACCATCCGATTGAATTGATACTGCAACTTGTATTTTTTTGTTAGTATAAATCTGATATGTCTTATCAGTATTTAGAGTAAGCTGGTTTCCTTGAAACCATTCTGCTATTTTTGGCATAAGAATGTCCAAAGTATTTTGCAATTCAAGTTCGTTTCTACCTTTAACAAAGATAGCAGTGTCATCAGCATATAAATACGAGGTCAATTGATCACATATATGTGGCAAATCATTTATATATAATATGAATAGAAGCGGTCCTAAGATTGATCCCTGAGGGACTCCGATTCCATTGGGAAGGAAATTTGATCTAGATTGATCTATTTGGACACATTGTGTGCGGTCAGTTAGATATGATTTTATCATATTGTATGCATCATGTGTTATTCCATAGCTCTGTATTTGTTGTGTGTAGAATATCTATGTTTACCGTATCAAACGCTTTACGTAAGTCTAGATATATTCCACATACAATACTACTTGATTCAAGTGCACTAGTTATTTTCTCTTGGAGAAGGAGTATAGGCATATAAGTGGGCATGCCTTTTCTAAACCCAAACTGGTTTTCGCTAAGGATATTATGTAAAGCCAAATGGTCATTCAAACGGGTGTAAATTAGTTTTACTAGAAGCTTAGAAATTACAGGAAGCAGGATAATCGGTCTGTAATTATTGAATTGTTGCTTATCACCTGCTTTATAAATCGGCTTCACAACAGCCTTCTTTAACAAATTTGGAAATGTGTTCTGTTTTAACCCTATTTGTAACAGGCTCCTGGCTACCCCTATTTGTAACAGGGGGGGGGGGGGGCGGATTCCGCCGCCCCCGGAGATCTCGAGATCTACCCGTCCGATTTTCAAAAATGAAACGGTGTTTGGTTGCCCTCAACACGATCTACATTTATAAATAAGAAAAAAAACTAAATTTGGGATAGGGGGGCAACAGGGGAGCAAAAACCACAAATTTTAGTGGTATTTTTAATTCAACATAGCTTTCATGTTTATCGACCGATTTTAACACAACTAATAGGAATCGATAGAGATTGAATCGGAAATTGATATATGACGGTGACGTTTGAAAATTCCAAAATCATAGGCGTGTGCAGGTCACTCAATATGGGGGTGAAGTAAATGCGTAATAAAACCATTTTTTTATGTTTTTTTATTAATGAAATGGTATGTGATTGAGACATTAGAAAAACAGTTATAAATCATATTTTTGCCATAGGCGGTACCAGGTTAGTGAAAAAGGGGGGTAAAATTGGGAAAAATATTAACCGCAGACAAGTTGCTACCCAGCACTATAAATATGTTACTGATCATAGATAGTTCCTTTTTGCATGTTGTACTTCATCATAGGCGTATCCAGGATCCAAACTAGGGCGGCGCCAGACCTTTTGATAAGTATATTATCCGCTATTATGATACTAACTAGTCAACAGTGACTATTTCACTTACAACTTCAATTAACATTGCTTACCCCCCTTTTTACCCTACCTGGACTCGCCTATTATCTTATAATCGTTCGTAGAGTAGCCTGTGGTGCGTGTTTCATCCGAAAACTGCAGTATGTTATGTCATTGTACGCCCATGCCTCTTAGCTTCCTTGCAATAATATGACCCCCTTTCTTCCATTCCTGAGCGCGCCTCTGCAAAAAAAAATGACTTTATCCCCTTTTTTGGTCTCATATGTGCATATATTATTATAAGCTAAACGTATATTGCGTCGTTATCGCTGGCATATCGTCATCACCATGCCAGTCACCCCCCTTTTCATGTTCCTGAACACACCCCTGAAACTCTATATGTAATAAATTATGCAAATAATGGAAGCAGAAGCTATCTTTTACATCTTGATAGCTAGAAATGCCCCTTACATTGCTCTATTGGCTTCCCGCCAAGCATTGAATACTTCCTGGAACCCCCCCCCCCCTTTTCAAGCCCCTGAAACCGCCTCTGCCATGCAATTTTATATGATATTTCATTAACATCATCTAATTTGCACTTTTTGCAATCACGGTAAGCCGATGTAACTCCTTCATACTTGATGCAGTTAGGAAGAAACCGTGAAGATCGCATTTCCGTATTTTCGCTAAATGTCGCCTCCGAACCCACCCAAAACTGTGCCCTGGAACCGCCTCTGTTCAAGTTAAGAACTCAAAATTTTGACTCCAAATCCGGAGTTCAATTCTATGAAAAGTCCCAAAATTTCATGGGCCTGCTTCCAGCCGTTCTGGAGATATCTGAGAAAAACATGAGGGGGGGAATCCGCCCCCCCTGTTACAAATAGGGTTAAACAAAGATTCATAAAATGAACAACCTCACCTATAATTGCCATGAACGTCGCTTTAAAGATTCGTGTATTTATTTTATCATGACCACCACCTACTATCCGCATATCGTTCACAATTTTCTTAACCTCTTCTTCATCTGTATCTGTGAAGATTTAAGGGTGTTTCCTACGAAGTTAGGAATGCAATTTAGCGGGTTACTATTTGTATGAACTGTGCTATTTTTTAATTCTTTACCGATACTTGTAAAGAAGGCGTTAAAACTTTCAGCGATTTCTTCAGCACCTCAAACTAAACCATTATTCGTTTTGAATGTGTCTGGCATTTTTTCACTTTGGGGTGAGCCTTTAGAAAGTTCATTAAGAATTTTCCATGTTTTTTTTGGGTTGGCATTTTTAAGTTCATTGTGTATATGCAATCTTTTGGATTCCCTAATAATTCTGACAAGAACATTACGGTACCTGCCATATTGTAGAATGTTGACACGAGTCACGCAGTTATTTGTCAAAATAAATAATTCATTTTTCCTATTCATTGATGCAAGTATCCCAGGGGTAATCCTGGGATACTTGCTGGGATACTGGGATACTTGTTTAATTGGCGTGTTTTTTCTAGAAGGTTCATAGGTAAAGCTATATCTATTAATTCCTGAAGAAAAGGCCTGGGTTATTCTCTCACATGCAACATTTGGGTCTGTTGCATGAGAAAATTCATGTAGTTCAACTTGAAGGTGTAATTGTAAATCATCTATTTTCTTGTAATTCAAGGATGTGATCTTAACTCCATGCCTAAGCACCTTAGACTTTTCTATATTGAATGATAAGTATGTTGGGAAATGGTCAGATAGATCATCATACACTATTCCTGAACTGTCTGCATGTGTTATATTGTTGAAATATATATTATCTATCAGGGATAGTCTATAGTCACTCTGCCTAGTAGGCAAAGGTATTACAGGAAGGAATCCGCCCCTGTAGCTCAGTTGGGAGAGCGCTGGACTTCTGACCTCACCCGGTAGTGGCAGCCCGGGTTCGAGTCGCTTTGGCGCTTGCTATTTGCCCCTGACTGGGATGGCCTGCGCCCGGTGGCAGCGGTCGCACTCAAGGTCAGGTGACGTCAGAGGGCGGGGCGGACCGTGTCCATGTGTATGTCGAGCACGAAAAACTTTCGCTTCTAAATTCTGCCGGACGCCAGAAATTGCTTGATCGGGTGGTGGGGTCAGGGCCTGCGCAACAAGCTATGCTTAGCGCGGGGCCTGCTCTCGGAAATCCATCCATTAAAAAACATTCGGACTAAAAATTTTTTTTTTTAAAACATATGATGAGAACATGTTAAAAAAAGCATCAACATTAGCATCACCATCAATGTTGAACAAATCAAAGTTAAAATCGCCAGCAATGATAACAGAGGTTGCTGACTCAGAAACTGTGTCCAAGATATGTGAAATGTGTTCGATAAACAAAGTTGGACACGTGTTTGGGGGTCTGTATATTTGCCCGATTATAACCTTTGAGGTATATTGCATTGTACAAATACAGACTCTGTGCCAACCGGACTATTCAAAGGTAGACGAGTACAGGATGTTACACAATCGTTACGTATGTATACAGCTACACCACCACCTGTTCGTTCCGTGGGATTTAAAGAAAATTCAGAATACCTTTCCATATTTCGAATTTTTCAACGCTATCTTTCAACCATGTCTCAGAAATGCATACAATGTCCCATCGTATACCAGAATGGTGCAAGAAGGTAATAACTGCTTCAAATTTATCACTATTTAATATATAGATATAGCATTAAGATGCAAAGTGGACAATTTTCCCGTGTGAGGCTTACAAGGGGAAGTTCCTGTGGTTGTGAGAGTGAAATATTTACATTCCATCCTAAGGCTCTCAAATTTCTGATGCATATGTGAATCAAAATATGTGTCTACATCATGAAATGGATGAAATATCTTATCATATACACGGTAGAGTTCATTACGACTAAGTGTGTTCAATGGCATGCAAAATAAGTTATACACAGAAGGTGTAAATGAAAGGAAGAAAAGTTGGTCTAACTCAAAGCTGAGTTGGTGTTTGGAATGAGTTTATAATCTCACTTTAATCACTGCTGTAGTGCACCCAAGGAATGCACACAGCATAACACACACATACATAACAATACATCAGTTACACATAGGGTCACTGCTGCATCCTCTTTAGGACATAGGCTCATGTCTGGTCTGCTACTATCCTGGCTTGTGATGAGTGGGTCACATGCCTGAGGGTAAGTAATATGACTATCCTATCGTATTATGCATTATGCATGTATTATGTATGTACCATATTGTGTGCAGTATGTATTATACATTATGTATTATGCATCATGCATTGCGCATTATACATTTTGTATTATATGCCCCTGAAGTATCACATGCCCATTATATGTATGTGTATTATATGAGATAGGATCAATGTTATATGTAATAATATGCAAGGTATTGCTATGCACCCTGTGTACCATCAGTTATGTATACTATGGATATATTATATGTATTACTCATTATGTATTATGCATTATGCATTATTTATTTGTATTCTATGCCCCCAAAATATCACATACCCATTCTATGTATTATGTGTATTATATGGGATATGATCAATGCTATATGTAATAATATGCTATAATATATAGTATTACTATGCATCCTGTGCACTACCAGTTATGTATACTATGGATATGTACTGTGCTGCAAAATTTATATCAGTTATACATATGTATGCACAATATGCGCACCACTCATGCGCATTACTATGTGATACTATGTAATAACATATACTAGTACACATTCACAGTACTAACCACCAATATTATGTGTAATACTTGCTTAAAGGAAATAGTTCACCTTCGGAAATTTTTCAGAGCACGATTTTATTATATTTTTTAATACAGTGTTTTTTTTCCTTTTTAAAAATGGTCCTACATCGCGCCAATTCAGGACAGAAGGTTGTAAAATATTGATTTTATGGTGTGCATTATTGGTCTGCGCATGCTCCATGGCAGTGCTGGCACTTTCAGACGGTACGGTACATCATATATGCGCCGTATTCCTTCGCCAAAAAGTCAAATATCTTCGGCTGGAGTCTTTTCAGCCAAGAAAAGTTCCTGATAAGGATTTCTCAACACGGGCTACAAAACTGCTATTTAAGTTCAAAACCCATGTTGAAGGTGAACTATTTCCTTTAAGTTATCAGTAGGATTATTTAACTGATAAGTATGAGAAGACAAGTGCATGCATAGGTCTGAGCTGGCTGAGTGGAAAATGGAAATAAAAAAAAGAAAGAGGAGGGAAGAACAAAACAAAAAGAGAAAAAGAGAAGAAAAAAAAATGAGAATGTGGTTATATAAATACAATGCTGGAAGAGTCTATCTACTTTTTGTATTTTGTATTTTTTTGTCTTTTTTCTATACTTTTCTCCTCAATACAGGTATACACTAGTCATGAACTTGAAGCTTATGAACACTAGTCATGCTCTTGAAGAGCCTATCTGCTTTTTGTATTTTCTATTTTGTGTTTTTTATAATATTTTTCAATACAAGATTCATATTAGACACACATTAGACATTTGAATTTTGATATACAAGGCATAACAAGTATGAATACTGCAGATGGTTTCTGATAGGTAGAAATCACCTGCTGTCAACATGTGTTACCATATTATAATGCTAGTGCTTAGCCTAGTACTAGTACTAAGCATGTAGGAAGCCCAATGCTCAATTGCAATGCTATTGCATTAGTCCTCCATCATGATAGGAAGGTTATGACCATCCACACAGCATGCCACATTAAAATAGCCTTTATGCCAGGCTTGGTGCACTTGGCACTCATGTATACAGCATTCAGGTTAAAACAGATAAAATGGCCTTTCTGCCAGGCCAAGTGCATTTCACACTCATTCACAACATCATACAATGGTTAAAAGTGTATAAAATAGCCTTTTTGCCAGACTAGGTACCAGTAGTACTCATTTATTCTTTCACAGACATGGAAACCATGTTAAAATAGCCTTTCTGCCAGGCTAGGTACCAGAGGTACTCATTCATCATATACACATACAATATACATTATACCACCATGTCAAAATAGCCCTTCTGTCCAGCTATGTGCATGAAGCACTCATACACTGTCATGCCTTGCACATTTTGTCTTTTGACAAAGAAAATTCATCCATTTATCCAATACCATTGCAAGCTTGTGTCAGAACAATGTCTGGCAGTCACTCTAGAACAATGCATCACCCACGCAAGACACTCAGAACAGCAATCCAGACAGGCACACATGATTGAAATTGTATGATTTAAAAAAAGCCTATTCATTGTTATTATCCTTGAATGCATAACAAACAATATGCTGATATTAAGATGCACTTAACCTGAAAGGATAAACCTATTTTATAGTGAGGTACCTACTGTCATATGCAAATCATAATCATGGTAAAACATTTATTGTAAGACATACTGCAAAAGCTATTACATCATTCCACAAGGAATAAACATGGTTTTACATGTTTGGGGAAGCAATATACAGGATATTGGTCACAAACAAATAGTGAAATAATGGATTGTGACAAGAGAAAGAACAAACTCAAGTACATTATAAAGTGTAACAAGAATTAAATAAAGCTGATGATGCACCTATAAATTGGACACAGACAAATAGTGAGATCAAGTTCACATGGTATACTACTCAGGCATGTTATCAGTGTCAATGCAGATTGCAACACAGATGCTCCTAACAGGATCCTACCTAAACCTGGATTTTAACACCCAAAAATGGATCCCATTTTCAAAAATCTGGAGAAGTAAAAAACATTTATACAAATACATTTTTGATGTCTAGGTTATACATTACCTTACCTTTTGGTCATACATAATCGACGTTCCTAACGTTTTAGATGTTTCAAAACTTCACTATTTAGTCACTATGCATCTTTAAAGACACTATTCTGTATTTGTTATGTTATTTAGAATGTATCTTACCTAACAATGTTGAAACAAAACAAAAAATCCGGCAGGTGTAACGACTGATCGTCCACTACGATCGTCGCCATATCTACGCAGATAGATATATCGACGCAGGAAGATTCACAGGAAAAATAAGGATCGTCCATGACGTCATTGGAACAATGACTTAACCTAACCTAACCTAACCCAGTCATTAAGTCCGATCGAGACGAGACCTAAGATTCGCTCGTAGCCATTAACCCGCGAGTTACTGGGGTATATTTAATAACGCGACTTACTGTGGGGGGGGGGGCTATTTTTTGCCCCCCCCCCCCTCTGATCTCCGGAACTACTTGACTGAATGTAAAAATTCAAACGGCATTCCATAGCCCTGGGAAATTTATCGAGGGAAACATAATATTGTTGACCTCGGGGTCACCGATGACGTCACAGATCAGGTCAAGTACAAAATGTTTGACTGTGTCAAAAGGTCTCTATGGATGGAATTGTCGCGCAAAATTGCGATATTAAACGCATAAGCTGTTGATAAATCGGTATGATTCGTGTGTCTGACACTTCTAAGTACCTTTCTAAGCTGTTTATGACCCTGGGTCAGGTCAAGGTCATCCGAGGTCACGAGGTCAAACTGCAGATTACGGTCATTAAGCGTTGTAACACATGTTTATGGGTTTGTTTTTCGTCTAGAACGCGAAAAATGACATTAGAACATTGTTTTTTTTTCCATATAAATAGAAGTAAAAAGCAAAAATGGAAATGCGTTTTTTGTCATAGTAATGCTGTGAGAAGTGGTCGATTTTTTTCATTTAAAGGTCATAACTCGGTCAATTTTAAAGATATCAACTTTAAATTTGGTACACATATTCACCGCATACGTCTCGATCACATATATTCCGGTTTTTGGATAATTCTGATTTTTTCTTGAAATTTGTGTTTAAAAAAAAAAATGTCTGGATTTCTCAAAATTTTGAATTAAAAAACCCTCAAAAATCCGAGAAGGCAGTTTGATAGCCCCGTCTATTGTCAGTAATTTGATTTAATACAATTTAGTTTATCTCAAATATCGTACCTTTGACAGCGTTTTCCGCAAACCATTATTTTGCATCAAAAACCGAAGAACATGACGTCACTCTGACGTCATTCCCGGTTGACCTATCATAGCCTCATATTTTTCATTTTGCCAACATGTGTAGAATTGATGTGAGAGAAGTTACTGCAAGTTTGGTGACGATATGAGGGTTCGTTTAGGAGTTATTGCAAAATAACGAGAGAGGGGGGCAAAAAATAGCCCCCCCCCCCCAGTAACTCGCGGGTTAAGTCCGATCGGACGAAACCTAAAATTCGCTCGTAGCCATTAAGTCTGATCAGGACGAAACCTAAGATTCGCTCGTAGCCATTAAGTCTGATCGGGATGAAACCTAAGATTCGCTCGTAGCCATTAAGTCCGATCGGTTCTGTGACGTCATACCCGGGCCGCCGTGAACGCCGTCCATACTTGTCATATCGAAGTCGGTCGTCGTCAGCTGACATGTAAACAAAGTTTTGAGGGCGACGGAAGCGGCGAGATATTAATTATGCAAGTTATAATTAGTTATAGTGCAAAATGCGTTGGAGAAGACATCCATATTACTAAACGTGATATTCTCTATCAATTGGTAGGTATATTATAAGGATTTACTAATAACTCAGGGGGGACCACAAGTATGTACCGCCTACCTTTTTAGTGATCAGGATATAAAAGGTCACTTGGCCTGGTTATGGTACCTAAACTAACCTAACCTAACCCCGCCATTAAGTCTGATCGAGTAGTAAACAGGCCTACGCCATTAGGTCTGATTGGGTCGGCCTACCGCTCCTAGCCAAGTCCCATTGGGTCGGCCTAAGATTCGCTTGTAGCCATAGCTCTGATCGGGTCGGCCTACGATTCGCTTGCAGCCATAGGTCTGATCGGGTCGGCCTAATATTCGCTTGCAGCCATAGGTCTGATCGGGTCGGCCTAAGATTCGCTTGTAGCCATAGGTCTGATCGGGTCGGCCTAAGATTCGCTTGTAGCCATAGGTCTGATCGGGTCTGCCTAAGATTCGCTTGCAGCCATAGGTCTGATCGGGTCGGCCAAGATTCGCTTGCTGCCATAGGTCTGATCGGGTCGGCATAAGATTCGCTTGCAGCCATAGGTCTGATCAGGTCGCCTAAGATTCACAGAAATCTCTGCAGTGAGAATGGCATCTTGATAATTTTATTTAGACTTTTCATTGGTTACATATGGCAGCTCGTGTGACGCCTGCGCTAATAATACCGTCTTCCATTAGGGACCTCACAAACACCATAAATGGGGGGGGGGGGGCGTTGAATTACTGAACTATTACCCACAAATGAAAAGTAATGTTGCAATCACCAATCATGCCAAAGCCCAAAACACTCAATTTCCCATGGTTTTGGTAGTGTAGATACCAACACAATAAATTACCAATAGCACATAAAGTTCTGCATTTTGACATATTTGTTCTGTTGTTTATCCTAATATGTCTGTCGACAACCTTTCATGAATGTGCTCATATAGGTAATATGTTAGCAAAAATAGGCATTCAACAAAATAGGCACATCCGAAATTAGGATTGTATCCTATTTTTACAAAAAGGACTATCTACACAAGTTTCAACACTCACCTCCATCTGTTCTATTACCCTGCCTCCACGGTATCTAATCTATATTGCCTTGGCCTCCACCCTGGTAGATAAAATCAGCCCCCACCAGTAATAGTTGGCAGCACTCGGGAGTTTGGGCGTTAAAAACCTACTACACCAAAGGGTTCCCATGTTGAATCGGTGATTTTCAGACGAGGCTGGCTCGTAACCTATGGTACATATTTTAAATCTGACTTCTAGAACAGATAACTACAAGCCTTAGCTACAACGTTTTTAGTTATCATTGTTCGATGTTCCGGGCGTAAAGGAGTTAAATGGGGTTGGGGGTTAAACAATGTCGGAACGTCCGCTGATCGCTTTCAAATGCTACTCCAGTACTGAAATATACACTACTTCGACTACTACTTCGTAGTAGAATTTAATATGATCGCTTCCAAATGCTACTACATGTACTGCAAATACACTACTTTGACTACTACTTCGTATATTTGCTGGTGTTTAATTCAATAAATAAAGATGTAATCTATGGAAATAGAAGTTATTGATAGAAAACAATACCATTTATTTATAATAGACAAAACAATTACGATACAAATGATATCTTATCTAATTCATTTGGGCGTTACATTCCTTACTGTTCTACCCGTTGTTCTATAACCCTGGATAAAATACCCTCCACTTGGATTCAAGGGTGCGTTCTTGGTTGGTTCAAGGTTGGTTCTGTGGTCCCCACCAAGCCCGTATAAGAGAGGTAGAGTCATCCGGGGATTTTAGCGCCCCAATCGCAAAACATTAGCGTGACGTCACTGGTGCTCTAGTCCGACTCGGCTGTCGCCGCACGCGGCTCGGTGCGGTGTGAATATTTTGAACGGGATACGGATAGTTGCGCCTAAGGTACGATCCTATTTAAGATTACGTTTACCGCGGATAATTTTCCCTCCCTTAATTCATGGTGAGGGGAGACGGCCATACGCTGCCCCGGTCTGTGTGTGAGGGGCGACTGGCGAGACGGCCATATACTGCACCGGTAAGATTGAGGGGTGAAACGGCCATACGCTTTCCCGGTCTGGCTGAGGGGCGAGACGGCCATACGCTGCCCCGGTCTGGCTGAGGGGCGAGACGGCATACGCTGCACCGGTCCGGCTGAGGGGCGAGACGGCCGTTTGCTGCCCCGGTCTGGCTGAGGGAGGAGACGGCCATACGCTGCCCTGGTCTGGCTGAAGGGCGAGACGGCCGTACGCTGCCCTGGTCTGGCTGAGGGGCGAGACGGCCATACGCTGCTTTAACCCTCGCCCGTGCAGCGTCCGATCAGTGCGTGACCGTGCAGGGAGGTTGGCGGGTGGGTGGGTGGGGGGGGGGGGGAGTACGACCCCCCATAGCGTTTCGCCACTAATTGGGCTAGAGCTTAGATTAAAAAAAAACGAGCGTGTTGCTTGTCACGAGAGGAAGCCATTGATATCCGATTTTAAGGTGCTAGGTCATTAGGTGACCTCTGAGGTCATGTCAAGGACCCAAATGTCTTCAAAATTGAAAATGCGTATAAATTTAATTTTATCAAGCTACAATCGTGAATGATAATATCATAATGCTTAAAGGGTGCCAAATTCGTAATCAGCGTCACAAAATGTCCTAGAAACTGCCAAATTCCAAAAAGGTAATGTCAGGTCATGTCAGGTCATGTGAGGTCAGTGACCTCGGTTGACCTGTTGGGGCGCATAACCCCACTGGAACATATAATTATGTAAAATGGATCCCATATTTGAAATCAGCGTCACAAAATGTCATAGAAACTGCTAGAAGCCAAAAAAGTAATATGAGGTCATTGGAGGTCGGTGACCTCGGTTGACCTCTGAAAAGGTCAATCGAGGTCACAATCTCAATGAAAACCACAACTGATAAAATGATATGCTAAAAATCGAAATTGTAGCAGCTCTGTTGATGTAATGATATAGCTGGTAAGTGTGACGTCATACCTGACTGACTCATTTTTTGCCGTTATATTTGCAGCCGAGTGGAGAAAAAAAAAACATATTTGCAGTCGCTTCTCGTTTTGTATAATAATGAAAAATGCAGCCGGCTGCTTTTTGTTGCTCGACTTTTTCGTTGCAGCCATGGCTCGATTTTTTTCTAGGAGAATGGCCTCTGGTCAGTAAAAGCCAAAAAAGGCAATTTAAAAAATGACGTAATCAGTTACTTATACTTAGGGAGCCATAAGTCAGTCAAAAATAAATATATTGCTTTGAAATTTGGTTCGGGTATCTTACATACTCGTTTCTCTAATATATATATATATTCCTTTTTTCATCTTCAAAAAAATAACTTTTGTGGAAATTCTTTTAAAAAAAACAGTTTTTGCATTTTTTTGAGGGTCAAAAACTTTTGTTTCATCCGAGACAGTAATTTGGAAGAGAATGTTATTTCCTTTCCTTTGACGCTTTTCATTTGCAATGTGTATCAAAACACTTTTTTCTACGATTTTGCAAACATTTAACTTTTTTTTCTCTCACCAAAAATGGCATGCCATGACGTCACAAACACGTCATTAATCTCTCGAAATACTTCACCAATTTAAACACAATTTAATCAGAAGACGCAGAATTGATGCAAGATCGGGTACCAAAAGATTCACTGCGATATCGTTCATAGTGTTCAAGTTATTGAGAAAATCCGGGGGGAGGGGTAAAATTTACCCCCCCCCCCCCAGAGCCGCGCGGGTTAAAGTTGAGGCCCGACCCAGGCCCGGCCCGTGGCCCATAGGGCCAGCCCGGCCCATGGCGAACTCTGGTCCTCAGCCACCCTGGGACCGGATCTCTGCAGATCTCGCCACGCCATCCCTGCCCGGGTAAAGATTGGTGATGGTCCCCAGAACATTGGGCGTAACCACCGCTAGGTACACTTGGTTCTCTTTACCCAGTAAAATTCACAACCCCAAAATTTACTGGGTACTGTACCCAGTACAAAAATGAAGACTCCAACTTGCATTTATTTAGTTTTAACCCGCGCGGCGCTGGGGTCTCCATCCGAACGTGCGGTGCTGGGGGTAAATTCTACCCCCTCGTATCTTCCGAACCAATAACCGCAGCGAGACGCGCAAGGCGGCGATCGAAAGCTCTCAGTGAGAAAATCTAACGCATGCCCGAAATTATTAACATAAGGTCACATGTCGGGTCACGGTCAGGTCAAGTGTCAAAATTGAAGTATTTGGGTTTTTGGGCTATACTTTCCATCCAAAGCCTTGTATTGCAACTATTATCTCACAAAGTGCTCCCAAATGTATAATGCATCTCCCGCATAAGTAAAAGTGAAATTTTAAGCAAAGGTCAAGGTCAGGTCACAAAAGGTCACTAGTCTACGAAAGCCATGCGACACATGCTGTATGGGTTATTTTACACGTATAATTCGATAGAAGCAGCCATTTTCACAGCCTGACACCATATAATCGCCCTCAGGTCAAGGTCAGGTCACAATAAGGTCAACATTTGAAATTGATTAATCTAAATAAACATTGCATGTTTCTAGACTAGTTTTGTCTTCGAAATACAGTGGTGGCATTTATTTGTCTGTATCTGGTCAGTAAAAGCCAAAAAACGCAATTAAAAAAAAATACGTCATGAGTTACTTATTCTTAGAGAGCCATAAGTCTGTCAAAAATAAAGAAATTGCTTTGAAATTTGGTTTGAACATCGTTCATACTCGGTTCTCTAATATATCTTCCGGTTTTTTGAAAATCTTGAAACAAAAAACTTTTGTGGAAATTCTTCCCCAAAAGTCAGTTTTTTGCATTTTTGGGGTAAAAAAAACAAAATTTTGAACATCTGAGATAACCATGTTAAAGACAATGTTATTTCCTTTCTTTTGACGCATTTTATTTGCGATTTGCATCAACACGCTATTATCTACGATTTTGCAAACATTTAACGTTTTTTCACCAAAAATAACATGACATGACGTCACTAAAACGTCATTATCTCCTCAAAATTCTCACGAATTTCAACAAAATTGTAACAAAAGATGTAGAATTGATGCACCATAAGGTACCGCAAGTTTCACTTCGATATCTGTCATAGTTTTGAAGTTATGGAGAAAATCCGGGAAGGGGGGGTAAAATTTACCCCCCCAGCGCCGCGCGTTAAATGTGCTGAGAAGTCAATAGGGATGTAAAACAAAGTTTTTTTCTCTCTCTAAAAACAGTCAACTCCTCATATTAATTTATTTATGACCAAGACGCGTTTTTATAACTTCTTCAGTTGGTCATTAAAAATAGAACATGAAAACAACAGATGATTGACATTTAAAAAATATACAAAGTTCATTCACATCACGTGATTGTGTCACCCGTTATTCTCCTATGAGGCGAAGTAATCACGTGTTATACATTTAATGTATGTGTTGCAAAATTAATTTCGAAGCCATTTCAGATAAAGTTATTCTTCCAGTCTTAGGATTTGCTTACATTCTATTATTTCCAGTACTGCAGCTTCCAGCGCAATTCTTGTTTTCTTATCTATATGCTCTTTGTTGCTCTTGGCACCTTCCCAATCGGGTAAAGCTCCACATTCATGACTATGATTCACTATTATTTTGGGTCTCTGATATTGTAAATATTTATTGTGTTCCATTAGCCGTATGTTCAAACTTCTTCCAGTTTCACCATAATATGGCTTTTCACTTCCCTTGCATGTTATCTTGTAGACAAGGCTGTGTTCATGTTCCTGTTTGATACTTTCTTGTACAATGTCTCCTACGTTTTTCCCAGCCTTACTCACTACTATCACATCAGCATGCTTGAGAAAATGTGCTATCGCGTCAACATGTCTGGACTGCGGAACAACAATGACTTTTTATTTTTTTATTTTTTTTCCTTCGGCCTGTTACTACGAATCCTCTTGGCTTTAAGTCTACATTTTACTATCATTGCCTTAGGGTATTTTAGTCCTCTGAAGATGTCTTGTATATGACCTAACTCGTCATTCAAATAATACTCACTGCATATCCTATACGCTCTGAAATCAAACCCAATTATAAGCCCTGACTTAACTCTATTGCTGTGCACTGGCGGATCCAGCCTCCCAATATGGGGGGGGGGGGCTAATTTCACTGGGGGCCTTCCGGACCCCAGGAGCCTCCATATGACCTAAAGGGTACCCCCATTTTTTTCCATTTTGCGGACTTAGGTTATATTTTTCGCTATACTATTCTTACGTGTAAGGATGTGTCAATTAAGTGCACAAATAAAATTGATGGATATTTGCCTTCAAATATCTCAAATTTTGACATTGTACATGCTACTTTATATAAAAATAAGTTATTCGCTAATAACTTTTGACTGAAGAAAGCTAGAAGGGCATGGTAAACGTCATTGTGTTGTTATCATCAAGACGCGTTGAATGCTGTGCAGCATGGCCTCTTTCTGAAATTGTATGACCTTGACCTAAGGTCATGGTCACGGCGTAAGGAAGTTCACCTTTCCAAATTTGACCTACACGGCGATGTTATATATCTTTGAACTTGTCTTGAAGATAGGAACTCATTGGCATTAAAATAATTGCGCGATCGTTGATGATTATAAAGCAAACTGAGACATTTTGGGGCATTCTTTACACCGAGAAGGAAGTTATGAAGTTACTATTCGAGATTCAAATTAAAATGAATTAAAAGTTGACATTGACCAGCAAGCGTTATTTAAGCACAATCAAATTACTCGCAACAAGACAAGTTTTAAGATATATAGCATCGCCACATAGGCCACTATTGGAAACCGAACCTTGAACCTTGACATTGGCCTTAGGTGAAGGTCACCAAATGTTAGAAATAGGTCATACTGCGTATCATTCAACGCGTCTTGACGAAAATAAAAAAATGGTGTCCATTTTACCCTTTTATCTTTATTCAGTCAAAAGTTATTGGGGAATAACATCTTTCACAAAAAGAAATATAAAATGAAAAAAATTAACATATTTGAAGCCAAATAACCATCAATTGTATTTGTATGTTTGAATTAAACTTCTTTACACTTAACAATAATTATGTCAAAAATAGGAAATACATTTGGCTTGGGTATCCCAAAAGATTCAAAATTTCAAAAAATACTAACTTTGAAATTTAAGGTCAAGATCATCACATGTCAGAAAGAGGTCATGCATTTAACTCGAGCATTAAACTCGTCTTGATGGGAACAGCAAAATGACGTTTACCGTACCATTCTAGTTTTATTCAGTCAAAAGTTATTAGCGAGTAACATATTTGTTTATGTAAAATAGCATGTAAAATGACAAAATTTGGAATATTTGGAGGCAAATATCCCTCAATTTTATTTCTGCACTTAATTGACACGTCCTTACACGTAAGAATAGCATAGCGAAAAATTAGAAACACGTTTGAGAAAAGGTATCCAAAAAAGTTGTACAATTTCGGAAACGTACCTACTAAATTTGGAAATTTTCGAAAATGAAAAAATCAACATCACCATGTTATACAACAGCTCATTGCCATTCTAATGACATATAATACATATATATTGCTTCTTAAATTCGCCGCCATACGGGCTGACAAAGATTGACCTGCACCGTGATCTTCTTAAAATGCCCGAGACAATATCTCCGGAACCACTACTTGCATTGCATTACAACTTTCACAGCTCGCTTTAGCGCCTCAGGCTACCCCATATCCCAATTTTGGTCAAAATCGGTGACATAACGGTGAAATTTTGCACTTTGTTTTTGTCGATTTGTCGTGGAATGCCCCAGCTACAAAAATAAGATTTTTTTTTATAAACTGAACCCTATTACTCTACTTAATACTAGTAGACGTATTCCACACAACATAGGTACCTATGCAAGGAAATTCACTCACGCGCTCCTCTGCCACCCAGCAATCAGCAGGCAGCAGGAGACCAAGGGCTGCGACGCTGCGTGTAAAATTATAGCTTACGTTGGTTGTGAATCACTCCAAAATAGCGTCAGACGTGCCACTTTGCCTATCCCTACCGCTACCAAAATGCTACCGAATAGAGGAAACACGAACTAGGCAAAAACAGATTTATTTATTTCGCAAAATAAAAAAATCCGCAGGCAGTACCCATTTTTCATCGCCAGTTTCAGCAGATTTTTTTTTTTTGGGGGGGGGGGGGGTAATTTATATTGCCGCCCCTGTCGAGCTTGGCATGGGGGGATTTTGCCCCTGCCGCCCCTCCCCCTGGATTCGCTAGTGATACAAGGAAATTCACTCACGCGCTCCTCTGCCACCGAGAAAGGCAGCAGGAGACCAACGACTGTGACGCTGCGTGGAAAAATTATAACTTACGTTAGCTGTGAATCACTCCAAAATAGCGTCAGACGCGCCACTTTTCCCATCCCTACGGCTACCAAAATGATACAAAATAGAGGAAGCTCGAATGAGGCCAACAAAGCAATATTTCTTTCGCAAGAAGTTATTTTTTTCGCAGGCAGTAGGTAACAATTTTTTCATCGCCAGTTTCAGCGGATTTTTTCCCTTTTTCTGGGAGGGGGATAATTTCTATTGCCGTCCTTGTCGAGCTTTGGATGGGGGGGTGGGGGTTAACCCCTGCCGCCCTCCCCCTGGATCCGCCAGTGTTTCTGTGAGCTTATTTGTCTTTATATGTTTAATAATAGCGAGCCAAAAAAATATCCACAAAATGACGTCATGAGTTACAAATGGTCAAAATTTGAAATTGATAAATTTAAATACAAAAGGCATATTTATAGATAATTTTTGTCTCAGAAACACCGTCCTGTCATTTATTTGTCTTTATCTGGTCAATAAAAGCAAAACAAACACAATTTCGCAATATGACGTCATGAGTTACTCATACTTCGGGAGCCATAAGTCAGTCTGAAACGTAGATATTCATTTGAAATTTGTTTTGTATATTGCTTGAACACCATTCTTTCACATATTTTTCTTTTCTTTTGTTGGGAAAAAACAAGACAAAAATCCCCCCATCTTTTCTCTAAGAAATGGGGACAAAAACAAAGATTTCAAAATTACGGGATATCAGTTTGATAGAACGTTCAATTTCATATATTTGAATTATTTTTGTTTTAGTTTATCTTAAAATTTCACCATTTTACAGCTTCTTAAAGTTTGGGTGATTTTATCGCTAATTTAGCGTAAAGTGACGTCACAAAATGGTGTATATCTTAAAAAAGAAAGTCTCAGGTTTGTGATGGCGTTGGACGATTTGTCTGCGGCCCGCCGGCCGCTGGCTCCGCCGCTCCGGCCGCCAGCTAGCCCGGCCTCGGGCCGCTGGACGCGGTCACGTGATTGCCCACGGCCGCGGGTCAGCGTGCGGCCGGCCGGACTCTGGGTCGGGACGCGGTGGCGCGAGCAGCTGCCGCTCCCCTGTCTGTGTCTGTTCGCGTGAAGTCATACATATACCCGCAATCGAACGTGAAGCGTTGTTATTTGCGATACCGGAACACGACAAGGTTGATATCTTGAATGGTTCTTAAGTTATCGTGAATATTAAGCAGGGAGGGGGGGCAATATTTGCCCCCCCACGTCAAGCGCGGGTTAAAAACGTTTATAAACTAAGCAAACGGTAGCCCAAGCAACTTTTGTCGCCGTATCAGGAACATAAATTTTGCATCCGTTTAACGCATTCGCATGATGAAATGCGTCAGAATAAATGCCTAACATAACCGAATAATGTGCGAACAAAAAAATGCGGAACTTAATTCATATCTTAATGAAATTTCCCAATTTGCAGAAATCTTCGCCGGAGCTTCGCGACGGAGCTCCGAAATAATTTTGTTCAAGTTTTTATTTCCAATGAATTCACGGTCACAATGGTATTCATCACCATCATGTAGAGCCCTTCATCGAATGGGAATCCTCATGGAACCCATGAAACGGGATGGAAATGGGTGGAAATGGGGCCATTTTTGGAAATGTAACGGCTTGGAACGGGTTTGGGACAGACCATATAATTTTTTAGCACCACAAAAAGTGAAATATGTTGAAACGGGTGGGAATGGGAGCCACATCAATTATGAATTCGGATTGGAACGGGCTTGCATCTGGCTGAATGGGCTGGAACGGGATGGGGGCTGAAAAAGTGTCCCATGAAGGGCTCTACTATTTGTATATGCTATGCAATTTGTAACATATTTTCCATGTATAACGCACTGGAGATGTTCTTAGCTTTTTCGTGACTGCAAATGCTGCATTTAAATGTTTTCTGAGTCGCCAACATACCGTGCAATAATGATGGTGCTAAGCGAAGTACACTCACCGACGGCGTGGAGATCCCACAGGTTTCCACGTTCTGGCACTTTCAGACTGGTCATATCTGGGTTGTGGCGCATGATCAGGAGCAAGTGCAGGTCGGAGGTTGGCACAGAGTCTTTCTTGAGATCGGCAGCATGTCGTTTGCGACACTCTTCTATGATACTGTCAATTACAGTCCTCCATCGTGTACGCACTGTCGGCACCGGATATAATACAGTATGTTGTTATTGGCTATACTGGTACAGGATACAGTACACTGTCATATATATATATATATATATATATATATATATATATATATATATATATATATATATATATATATATATATATATATATATATATATATATATATATATATATATATATATATATATATATAACTGACACAAGACATATAACACTGGTATATATATAACCGACACAAGACACAGTACACTGTTATATATGACCAACACAGGTCACAATACACTGTTATAGATGACCGGCACAGGTCACAGTACACTGTTATAGATGACCAACACAGGTCACAGTACACTGTTATAGATGACCAACACAAGACACAGTACACTGTTATATATGACCAACACAGGTCACAATACACTGTTATAGATGACCAACACAGGTCACAGTACACTGTTATAGATGACCAACACAGGACACAGTACACTGTTATAGATGACCAACACAGGTCACAATACAATGTTATAGATGACCAACACAGGTCACAATACACTGTTATAGATGACCGGCACAGGTCACAGTACACTGTTATAGATGACCAACACAGGACACAGTACACTGTTATGGATGACCAACACAGGTCACAATACACTGTTATAGATGACCAACACAGGTCACAATACACTGTTATAGATGACCGGCACAGGTCACAGTACACTGTTATAGATGACCAACACAGGACACAGTACACTGTTATAGATGACCAACACAGGTCACAATACACTGTTATAGATGACCAACACAGGTCACAATACACTGTTATAGATGACCGGCACAGGTCACAGTACACTGTTATAGATGGCCAACACAGGATACAATACACTGTTATAGATGACCAACACAGGACACAGTAAACTGTTATAGATGGCCAACACAGGATACAGTAAACTGTTATAGATGACCAACACAGGATACAGAACACTGTTATAGATGACCAACACAGGTCACAATACACTGTTATAGATGACCAACACAGGTCACAATACACTGTTATAGATGACTAACACAGGATACAGAACACTGTTATAGATGACCAACACATGATACAGTACACTGTCATAGATGACCAACACAGGTCACAATACACTGTTATAGATGGCCAACACAGGATACAGAACACTGTTATAGATGGCCAACACAGGATACAGAACACTGTTATAGATGGCCAACACAGGACACAGTACACTTCTATAGATGACCAACACAGGACACAATACACTGTTATAAATGATTAGCACAGGATACAGTAAACTGTTATAGATGATTAGCACAGGACACAGTACACTGTTATAGATGACCAACACAGGGCACAGTACACTGTTCTACATGATTAGCGCAGGATACAGTAAACTGTTATAGATGAATAGCGCAGGATACAGTAAACTGTTATAGATGATTAGCGCAGGACACAGTCCACTGTTATAGATGATTAGCGTAGGATACAATAAACTGTTATATATGATTAGCGTAGGATACAGTAAACTGTTATAGATGATTAGCGCAGGATACAGTCCACTGTTATATATGATTAGCGCAGGATACAGTCCACTGTTATAGATGATTAGCGCAGGATACAGTCCACTGTTATATATAATTAGCGCAGGATACAGTCCACTGTTATATATGACCAGCACAGGATACAGTCCACTGTTATATATTATTAGCGCAGGATACAGTCCACTGTTATAGATGATTAGCACAGGATACAGTCCACTGTTATATATGATTAGCGCAGGATACAGTCCACTGTTATAGATGATTAGCACAGGATACAGTCCACTGTTATATATTATTAGCGCAGGATACAGTCCACTGTTATAGATGATTAGCACAGGATACAGTCCACCGTTATATATAATTAGCGCAGGATACAGTCCACTGTTATAGATGATTAGCACAGGATACAGTCCACCGTTATATATGATTAGCGCAGGATACAGTCCACTGTTATAGATGATTAGCACAGGATACAGTCCACTGTTATATATGATTAGCGCAGGATACAGTCCACTGTTATAGATGATTAGCACAGGATACAGTCCACTGTTATATATGATTAGCGCAGGATACAGTCCACTGTTATAGATGATTAGCACAGGATACAGTCCACTGTTATATATAATTAGCGCAGGATACAGTCCACTGTTATAGATGATTAGCACAGGATACAGTCCACCGTTATATATGATTAGCGCAGGATACAGTCCACTGTTATAGATGATTAGCACAGGATACAGTCCACTGTTATATATGATTAGCGCAGGATACAGTCCACTGTTATATATGACCAGCACAGGATACAGTCCACTGTTATATATTATTAGCGCAGGATACAGTCCACTGTTATATATGACCAGCACAGGATACAGTCCACTGTTATATATGATTAGCGCAGGATACAGTCCACTGTTATATATAACCAGCACAGGATACAGTCCACTGTTATAGATGATTAGCACAGGATACAGTCCACTGTTATATATGATTAGCGCAGGATACAGTCCACTGTTATAGATGATTAGCACAGGATACAGTCCACTGTTATATATGACCAGCACAGGATACAGTCCACTGTTATAGATAATTAGCACAGGATACAGTCCACTGTTATATATGATTAGCGCAGGATACAGTCCACTGTTATAGATGATTAGCGCAGGATACAGTCCACTGTTATAGATGATTAGCACAGGATACAGTCCACTGTTATAGATGATTAGCACAGGATACAGTCCACTGTTATATATGATTAGCGCAGGATACAGTCCACTGTTATAGATGATTAGCACAGGATACAGTCCACTGTTATATATGATTAGCGCAGGATACAGTCCACTGTTATATATGATTAGCACAGGATACAGTCCACTGTTATACATGATTAGCGCAGGATACAGTAAACTGTTATAGATGATTAGCACAGGATACAGTCCACTGTTATATATGATTAGCACAGGATACAGTCCACTGTTATAGATGATTAGCACAGGATACAGTCCACTGTTATATATAATTAGCGCAGGATACAGTCCACTGTTATATATGATTAGCACAGGATACAGTCCACTGTTATATATGATTAGCGCAGGATACAGTCCACTGTTATAGATGATTAGCACAGGATACAGTCCACTGTTATATATGACCAACACAGGATACAGTCCACTGTTATATATGATTAGCGCAGGATACAGTCCACTGTTATAGATGATTAGCGCAGGATACAGTCCACTGTTATATATGACCAGCACAGGATACAGTCCACTGTTATATATGATTAGCGCAGGATACAGTCCACTGTTATATATGATTAGCGCAGGATACAGTCCACTGTTATAGATGATTAGCACAGGATACAGTCCACTGTTATATATTATTAGCGCAGGATACAGTCCACTGTTATAGATGATTAGCACAGGATACAGTCCACCGTTATATATAATTAGCGCAGGATACAGTCCACTGTTATAGATGATTAGCACAGGATACAGTCCACTGTTATATATGATTAGCGCAGGATACAGTCCACTGTTATATATGACCAGCACAGGATACAGTCCACTGTTATATATGATTAGCGCAGGATACAGTCCACTGTTATATATGACCAGCACAGGATACAGTCCACTGTTATATATTATTAGCGCAGGATACAGTCCACTGTTATATATGACCAGCACAGGATACAGTCCACTGTTATAGATGATTAGCACAGGATACAGTCCACTGTTATATATGACCAGCACAGGATACAGTCCACTGTTATAGATGATTAGCACAGGATACAGTCCACTGTTATATATGACCAGCACAGGATACAGTCCACTGTTATATATGATTAGCGCAGGATACAGTCCACTGTTATAGATGATTAGCACAGGATACAGTCCACTGTTATAGATGATTAGCACAGGATACAGTCCACTGTTATATATTATTAGCGCAGGATACAGTCCACTGTTATAGATGATTAGCACAGGATACAGTCCACTGTTATATATTATTAGCGCAGGATACAGTCCACTGTTATAGATGATTAGCACAGGATACAGTCCACCGTTATATATAATTAGCGCAGGATACAGTCCACTGTTATAGATGATTAGCACAGGATACAGTCCACCGTTATATATAATTAGCGCAGGATACAGTCCACTGTTATAGATGATTAGCACAGGATACAGTCCACTGTTATATATGATTAGCGCAGGATACAGTCCACTGTTATATATGACCAGCACAGGATACAGTCCACTGTTATATATTATTAGCGCAGGATACAGTCCACTGTTATAGATGATTAGCACAGGATACAGTCCACTGTTATAGATGATTAGCGCAGGATACAGTCCACTGTTATAGATGATTAGCACAGGATACAGTCCACTGTTATATATGATTAGCGCAGGATACAGTCCACTGTTATAGATGATTAGCACAGGATACAGTCCACTGTTATATATGACCAGCACAGGATACAGTCCACTGTTATATATGATTAGCGCAGGATACAGTCCACTGTTATAGATGATTAGCACAGGATACAGTCCACTGTTATATATAATTAGCGCAGGATACAGTCCACTGTTATAGATGATTAGCACAGGATACAGTCCACCGTTATATATGATTAGCGCAGGATACAGTCCACTGTTATAGATGATTAGCACAGGATGCAGTCAACTGTTATAGATGATTAGCGCAGGATACAGTCCACTGTTATAGATGATTAGCACAGGATACAGTCCACTGTTATATATGATTAGCGCAGGATACAGTCCACTGTTATAGATGATTAGCGCAGGATACAGTCCACTGTTATATATGATTAGCACAGGACACAGTCCACTGTTATATATGACCAGCACAGGATACAGTCCACTGTTATATATGACCAGCACAGGATACAGTCCACTGTTATATATTATTAGCGCAGGATACAGTCCACTGTCATAGATGATTAGCACAGGATACAGTCCACTGTTATAGATGATTAGCGCAGGATACAGTCCACTGTTATATATGATTAGCACAGGATACAGTCCACTGTTATATATGACCAGCACAGGATACAGTCCACTGTTATATATGACCAGCACAGGATACAGTCCACTGTTATATATTATTAGCGCAGGATACAGTCCACTGTTATAGATGATTAGCACAGGATACAGTCCACTGTTATATATGATTAGCGCAGGATACAGTCCACTGTTATAGATGATTAGCACAGGATACAATAAACTGTTATATATGATTAGCGCAGGATACAGTCCACTGTTATAGATGATTAGCACAGGATACAATAAACTGTTATAGATGATTAGCACAGGACACAGTCCACTGTTATATATGACCAGCACAGGATACAGTCCACTGTTATATATGATTAGCGCAGGATACAGTCCACTGTTATAGATGATTAGCACAGGATACAGTCCACTGTTATATATGATTAGCGCAGGATACAGTCCACTGTTATATATGACCAGCACAGGATACAGTCCACTGTTATATATGACCAGCACAGGATACAGTCCACTGTTATATATGACCAGCACAGGATACAGTCCACTGTTATAGATGATTTGCGCGGGATACAGTCCACTGTTATAGATGATTAGCGCAGGATACAGTCCACTGTTATATATGATTAGCGCAGGATACAGTCCACTGTTATAGATGATTAGCACAGGACACAGTACACTGTTATATATGATTAGCGCAGGATACAGTCCACTGTTATATATGACCAGCACAGGATACAGTCCACTGTTATAGATGACCAACACAGGATACAGTCCACTGTTATAGATGATTAGCACAGGATACAGTCCACTGTTATATATGACCAGCACAGGATACAGTCCACTGTTATATATGATTAGCGCAGGATACAGTCCACTGTTATATATGACCAGCACAGGATACAGTCCACTGTTATATATGATTAGCGCAGGATACAGTCCACTGTTATATATGACCAGCACAGGATACAGTCCACTGTTATATATGACCAGCACAGGATACAGTCCACTGTTATATATGATTAGCACAGGATACAGTCCACTGTTATATATGATTAGCGCAGGATACAGTCCACTGTTATATATGACCAGCACAGGATACAGTCCACTGTTATATATGATTAGCACAGGATACAGTCCACTGTTATACATGATTAGCACAGGATACAGTCCACTGTTATATATGACCAACACAGGATACAGTCCACTGTTATAGATGACCAACACAGGATACAGTCCACTGTTATAGATGATTAGCACAGGATGCAGTCCACTGTTATATATGACCAGCACAGGATACAGTCCACTGTTATATATGATTAGCGCAGGATACAGTCCACTGTTATATATGACCAGCACAGGATACAACACACTGGACTGCATAACCAAGGCGGGAATTTGCGTGTTGGTTTATGTAATGGTGTCCTTGCCTCGCCTGGCTAGGATCAGCTGTTTGCAGTCCAGAAATTCCAGTACTTGCTTCAGGTACTCCTTCTTGAGATAGACGATTTTGACTGAGGATGTTCTTGGCTTTGGGACATTTCCGACTTGGACAGCGCGGTCACGGACAGACGGCCTGCTGGTCCCCTCAGCCTCAGACATCACACCACTCGACCACCTGGCGGAAAGAGTGACGTCACAAGCAGTCGGAGTGACGTCCCAAGCAGCCGGAGTGACGTCACAAGCAGTCGGGGCAACATCCTGACAACATCCTAGCTGGCGATGGCGTTACCAGAGGAGTTGTGGATGTTGCCTCAGTCCCAGCAGACCCATCATCATTCAGGATTTGGTCCGCAGGTAACACATTCTTTGGTTCTTTTTTAGTTATACATTATCGTTTATGGGTGAGTCATGATTGAAATTGCACCCATTCCTTCTACTGGGCGTGTCCACTGGATAGAAGAGGCGCCAGACATTGCCTCCCTAAACGTGTCGTCCGGTCCCGCTGTCTCCGTCGCATTAACCTCGCTGACTTTAGTTACGACCTGTTCCGAGCTGACTGGGGTAGCGTGTACGCCGCTCCGACAGTAGCCTTTAAATGGAAAACGTTTCTTGTTACCTTCCTACCGATTGTCGATGCCCATGCCCCAGTGCGATCCGTCCGTATTCGGAATGCCTGTGCGCCCGCGGTTAGTGACGAGACCAAGGGACTTATGTCTCGTCGCCGCGAGGCATTAGAGGTCCATGGGCATATATCTGCTATATATAAGGACTGCTATATATGGACAAAACTCAAAACGACACCGTTTCAGACAAGTTGGAATCGATTGGTGGAAAAATCAAACGCGTTTAAAACGCGTTTGAAGCAAGTGCGCCACTATTGACAACAAACGTCGGTCTTCATGCACAGCCCTAACATCTAGCGGCAATAATAGCGTTTAGTGTCCCATTGTATTCCATCTGTGACAACAGTTTTGAACGAAGCAGGGGCCGTGCTTAACCCTATTTGTAACAGGGGAGGGGGGGGGGCAGATTCCGACCCTCAGGTTTTTCGTGGATATCTCTGGAACGGCTGGGAGCAGGCCCATGCAATTTTGGGACTTTTCCTAGCAATGATTTCAACGGAGGTGCAAAAACCTCCCAACTCACCAACGAGCGTTTGTGACAACCAGGGGCGGCGGATATGAGAGGGGGGGGGGCAGCTGCCCCCCCCAACAAGTGGGGGGGGGGAACATATGATTTTGACCCCCCCCCCCATAAATTTGTAAGAGATCGAAGTGACTCGAAACGAATTTCACTCCGCTTTCAAACAAAGTGCAAGTAAAGTAGTAGTAAAACAACAAAACGCAAGACCTGAGTGGGCCCTCTGGCCGCCTGAAGGGGCACTCTGGCAGCCTGAGGGGGCACTTTGGCCACCTGAGGGGGCACTCTGGCTGCCTGAGGCCGCCCTGAGGGAGTCGGGATCCGCTTCCATAGGCGGTGGAACAGGGGGAGCAGCCGATCAAGGGGGGGGGGGGGGGGTGGACAAGGGGCTATGGCCCTTCAAAGGTCCTGAAACTATGATTTGGCCCCCCCCCCAAACGGTCCGACGTACAGTTCTAAAAATGGCCTTTGTAGTAGTCAAAATCCAGCTATCCAGTTAAAAACTTGAAAATTTCGCGCCGCTTCGCGGTATGACACAACATTCGCAATTGCATATACAAATTTGGAAAATGGGAAAATGAGTTCCTTAAGTGTCTGGCAGAGGCTCTCCTTGGCGGTACCTAATTGCTAGCACCGTGGTCCACTCCTTTCATAAAATATTAGCTTTCAAGCGGGCTACATGTTTAGCTAGACTGCCGAGTTCCGAAAAAGGCGACGCGAACGCAAAAACGCGGACATCGGCACCCGGAAGCTGATCCAGTGGTGTCCAACTTGCTGGACCGAAGAGCTAATAGTGGGACCAGGCCAGGACAATCTCCCCAAGCCATCTCGCCCCAGGCTCCTCCAGATCCACAGGGACCATTTGTGTGCGGAAAAGTCGTTCTGGCTCTTGCTGCTTTCAAACCATTTGCACTGTTACCAGTTGTTTGTTACAGTTCGGTAAATATGTATACAGTTATTATTATCATATGTACTATTGAGCGCTGACTGTCACCGGTCATCAACTTCGTGATTGACTATCCGAGGAATATGTATATGAAAAACTACCCTAATTTCAATATTTTTCATCAATATTTTTCATCATGTGCAACTAGTATAGGGGTTACCTGAGGCTTGGCTCCACTCACGGTCTGGTTCCAATATTAAAATTTCGTTTTCCACGACCTAAAATTAATATATAAAAAATATCAAAAATTATCGGTGGTCACGTCGGTGGCCATCGTCATCGTCTTCGGTTCGTTGTAACGGTGAATTGAATGAATATCATTTTTAGCTTCTTATCCTCTACAAGGCCCATCGCCCATATTTCTGGGTTGTATCAGGCAAACCCGTGCAATTTCGCGCCGCGGCGGCGCTAAATAACAAGTATCTACTATAACATGAAAACCACATTCAAAATTGCTGCAAAGGCATATCAAAATACACGCATAAAAATGGGGCTACATTTGTTCCGTCATTTCAGCCGACCCCCACTCAAAAATTATCGGCGACGCTCCTGCTTCCCCCCTCCCCCCTCTCCTCCCCCTGACAACAACTTTCTCGCTGACGGCTGACGGCCTGCTACCCCCCAGCTCAAAAACGTGTTGTAAATACGCCACTGGATTTGAGCCCCCCTCCCCCCCAAAAAAAATGGGGGGGGGGGGCATCCGCCGGGGGCACCGGTCACCGGGCACCCTTGAATCCAGGAGGAGGGGAGGCGGGGCACCAATGCCCTGGTGCCCCCATCAAATTGCTGAAAACCCACCTATTTTGTGCGAAATGGTGTAAAATATAGTGACAAAAAACATATTACATATTACATATTACATACGTGCGTCCTGATAAATCCTCGATGTCAGGATGTTTGTAGACTATCGTTTTTTGTCGCGAACGAAACCATAGTGCCCGCCGTTTTTTTTATAATGCGGACATGGCTGGAAATCCATGAAACTTATTTGAAACTGGTAAGCAACTGCACCCAAGCTGTTATAATTCTGCAAAAAAAGTAGAAAATATCACATTTTTGTGCCACTGGGGCGAAATTCCTTCTATCTTTCCGGTGGAAGAATCTCATTGAGTGGCTGCATTGGCAGCCTTGGGCTGAATTGAATTTTGAATGAATGAAATGAAAATAATCCAATTTTTGAGGGCCTTGTTATCCAGACGAAAAATAAAGCAAAAATAAAATCTGCGCCGCTACGCGGCGCAAATCATTCAGTGTTCTTTTCCAGTACAAAAGGGTCGAATATAGACTGTATACACTGGGGGCCCCAGGGGGGGGGGGGGGGGGGGGGTATGGGGCCATAGGCCCACCTTTGGCCTTAAATGGGAGGCAACATGTCTTTTTATCCTACCTTATGCTCCAGACATGCACCGCCGTTTTTCGCTTGTCGCTATGTTGCCTGGTTTTCGAGATCATAGGGGGGGGGGGGGGGGGCGAAATCCGCCCCCCCCCCCTCCAGGTCGTGTAATTCTCAGAGGCCCTCCAGGGCGCGTGTTAACACGCACACGGGGGGGGGGGGGGGTTGCGCCAACCACGAACGGCCGGGGGGTGATTTCAGAGCCCCTAAGATTAGAAAAACACGCAACGTAGCGACAAGCGGAAAACTGTGTTAGATTGCTCGAGACACGTTCTATCTAACTCATATAGGTCTTTTTTTATTTAGGTCAATATTGCGGTCACGAGAGGTCATCAAATGACAGATTTTCCAGTTTTTGTTTTACTTTGCGCGTGTTAAATTGTGACGTAGTTTGTGAGATTGTGAGCAATTTAATACCTTATACACGTGTTACAAGATATTGCAGAACAATATATCAAAGGGTCGATATTTCTCTGAAATGCAAACAAGAATACCAGCAAGCAATCATATTAATGCTTGGTATAGTGTTAATTGTTATAATTGTCATAATAATTAAAATCACTCTGTTTCGATGAAAGATGATTATGGAAAACGTTGTAATGCAAATAATATTATGTGATATTGATAACTGTTGCTGGTGCACAAACTAACCTGAATTCGAAGTCTGATTGGTAGTATGTTTTGAAGCCGGAGTCCTTTCTAAGCTCAAACGCGGCACACCAGACGTGCAGCACAAGGCAGGGGAACATCTCGCTTATGTACTCCATGAACTTCTGTTCCTCGTTTCCCACGACGCGGCGGGCTTCTGCAGGCACCTCCGGGAAGTGATGCAGCTGAGGAAATGGCAAACACCGACGCCTGTTATGGGGTGATGAGAATGAGAACAGGCCTTGATGACATTGTATGAGAACAGGCCTTGATGACATTGTATGAGAACAGGCCTCGATGCCATTGTATGAGAACAGGTCTGGAAGCCGAATGGAGCCTTTCATTGATAATACGACAATGTTAGGTATACCAATCATGTTTATTATGCTTTTTCTCAAATCAAGCCTCTAGAGAGAATGCAAATTTGTCTGCGCTTATTAACCCGCCATTGGCTGGGGACGTTTTTCGCCCCCCCCCTTGACGAACTTTCGCAATAGCACAAAAACTAGTAGTGCTATCGACGTGAAACTTCAGGTATTTTCTCCTCCATCAATTATACATCTTCTGTAAAAATGAGGACATTTTGTTTTTTTTCTCTCGAAATATAGCGAAATTAGTGACGTCCCTACACACGAGTTTGACACAAAAATCAGCTAAACTTTAGCAGGCCCTATAAATGCTATATTTGAAAAAAAGACATCGAAAAACTCAAAAAAGATGGGAAATGACAAGGGCTACAAAATAGCTATCTCGGATTTTAAAAATGTTGGTTTTGACCCCATTTTTGTCAGGGCCCTATTTTTATAAATAATTGGAAAAAGACCAGAAGATATGTTGAACACAACCACGTGTGGATAATACCCAAAGAAAATATAAAAGCAATATCTTTGTTTTTGACTGACTTATCGCTCGCTAAGTATGTGTAATTCATAACGTCATATTTTGTATTTGCGGTTTTTAGATTGTAGTGACCAGATACAAACAAATAAATGCGAGCACTGTTTTTCTGAGACAAAATTGGTCTAGACACACGCCTTTTCTATTTATATTGATCAATTTCACATTTTGACCTGATGTGACCTGACCTTAACATTCTATGATGTCAGATTGTGAAAATGGCTGCTACTATCGAATTATACGTGTAAAATAACCCATACAACATGTGTCGCATGGCTTTCGTAGACCTGTAACTAGACCTTTGCTTACAATTCCATTTTTGCTTATGCGGGATATGTATTATACATTTGAGAGCACTTTGTGCGATAATAGTCGCAATCTCAGGCTTTGGGTCGAAATTATGTCTCAAAAACACAAATATATTAATTTTGACCTTTGCCCTGACCGTGACCTTATTTTGCAAATTTTGTTTAAACTTTAACCCGCGCACTGCAGGGGCTTTGCGCCGGAAACGAACTGCAGGGGGGTTGATTTCCGCCCCCCCCCCCTGAGATCTAAAAAACTACGCTACGTAGCGAGAAGCAGAAAACGGAATTTGATAGCTTGATACATGTTCTATCGAAAGTATTCAGTATTGTTTTAGGTCAGGTCAAAATTGAGGTCACCAGAGGTCATCAAAGGTCAAATTTTCCAGTTTTTCCTGTTTTAGGACATCGCTCCAGAAATTCCAATATATCTCGGTAACTATGCTAGTTAGAAACAAACGGAAAAAGAAAACGCCCGACAGTGAAATTTCCAATCGCTAAGGTGTCCTCAAATTCCAGGACCGGCCCTCAGCATAAGCTGCGGGGCCGGTCGGCCGGCCGGGCGTGTGGGGCGCCGGCCCCGCTGGCCGACGGCTCGCACGCCCGGCCGGTGGCGAGGGGGCGCCACTTCGCGAACGGGAGCCGCTGAAAAACGCGAGGCGGCGCGGGCGGGGGTCGCCTATGAGCGTCTGAAGCGTGCTATATATGATCGCTGCACTGTATTTGTGGTAATACGGGCTCTTGTTGTATAACATTAGAGAGAATCGCATTGTTGGAGGTGTGTCGAGGTTTGATGTGACCTTCGTTTGTATGTAGCAGAGTGTGACCGACGAACGATGTA
>JAXIVJ010001861.1:0-124330 GCA_036785665.1 Chirona hameri | reverse complement strand
ATATATATATATATATATATATATATATATATGACTATTCCATTTACGATTTTTATCTACATTAACTCCTAAGTATGTAATGCATGGGTTTATCGTGATTGGTGTATCATGTAATACTATGTCAAGATCTTGTCACGTCACTGATCTTGAATGGATTTGGTAATTTGTCTTTGATGCATTTAGTGATAATATATTTACATGGAACAACTTGTTATTTTTGGAATTAATTAATTCATCTTTATTTGCAGCTCTTCAACATTTCTAGCTTGAATATAAATTGCCGTATATCATCAGCAAATAAGTAAAAGTGCCATTTCTGTTGTATTGCTGATGTCATTAATATAGAGAATAAATAAAATAGGACCTAAAATTGAACCCAGTGGGACGCCAATTTTCATCATTTGTTTCTTAGATGCAACCTCATCTATTATTGTCATTTTATGCCTCTTATTAATATATGACTATCGTGTTGTAGAAACCCCTCGTATCACAATGCAGTGTATTTTTTCAAGAGAATTGCCAAGCAAACTGTATCCAAAGCTTTCTGTAAATCAAGGTGGAGCATGTTATTTCGTTATTTTGTAGATATTTTGTAAACTTTCATCGTACATTTGAACAATGGGCATGTACGTACTGTGTTGCTTCCTGAATCCGAATTGAAGAAGATTAAGGATAATATTTGCATTAACCCACGCCCCGCTGGAGGTAGCAGAATCTGCCCCCCCCCCCTCCCGGATTTTCTCAATAGCTTGAACACAATTATAGATATCGACGTCAATCCTTCAGTACCTTATGCTGCATCAATTATACGTCTTATCACACCATTTCAATGAAAATGGTGGATCACTTTGGGAGATAATGGCGTTTTAATCACGTCATGTCATGTAATTTTTGGTGGAAAAACAATACATGCTTGACAAATCATAGAAATTCGAGTTTTGACGAAAATTGCAAGTAAAAAGGTTGAAAAAAGGAAATGACAAAATATTAAAATGACTATCTCGGATTTTCGAAATTTGGTGTTTTTCACTCCCAAAAATGCAAAAATACACTTGAAATCTTATTTGATGTGGTTTTACAACATACAACGCACTGTACTGTTTTAATGATGTGGGCCCCCTTGGCTACGAGGGCCCCTCTGTTCCCATTTGCTCCCCCCTGGGCGAAATTCTCCCCACGCCCCTGGGACCAGGTCAGGACCATCTCCCCAAGCCATCTCCCCCCAGGCTCCTCCAGATCCACAGGGACCATTTATGCGCGGAAAAGTCGTTCTGCCTCTTGCTGCTTTCAAACATTTGCACTGTTACCAGTTGTTTGTTACAATTCGGTGCATATGTATACAGTTATTATTATCATATGTACTATTGAGCGCTGACTGCCACCACGGGTCGAGTTTCCTATTAAAATGGTGGGGCCACTGCCCCACCAACTTTGTGTTTTGCCCCACCAACTCTTGTCAGATTTGGAGGTTATCCGGCATTAGAATGGTCATTTTCACCTCTACCAAACAAAACAACCAAACAAAAATGGCATTTTCCCCACCAACTTTCTTGGGTAACCCCTTTTCCTGGTTGCACATCTCGGTATGAAGACAAATAATTAAATGAATGTAGTTTTGCATATACATTAGCCTCGGATAGTAAATCACGATGACCGGTGGCAGTCTTGGTGGAGCACCCATGACTGCCACCGGTCATCGTGATTTACTATCCGAGGCTAATGTATATGCAAAACTACATTCATTTGATTATTTTTCATCATACCGAGATGTGCAACCAGGAAAAGGGGTTACCCGAGGCTTGGCTCCACGCACGGTCTGGTTCCAACTTCCAATATTAAATTTCGTTTTTCACGACCTAAACCAGTAAAGATAGGGGCTGTGGTACCACCCCTATCAGAACGCACTATAACAAAATCGAAATTGATTTGATGGTGCTATCCAATAGTGAAAACCCGATCTCAATCGGAGCAGTGGTTGCAAGTTATTAGCTCCGAAAAGCGTCTTTATGGCCGTGTTGGGTCAAATGTAAATTTGTCTAGTTTAGTTGACGAGAATCCTCACGGGCGCTTCGCGCCCGCTCAGTAACCTGATATCAGCAAAATTTCGGTATGTCAGCAAAATTTCCGCCACCATATATACACCATATACACCATACACGCTGGCAGCAATGTGACCCAACCGGCGATTGCCGCCGTTGGCGACAATGTATTAAAGGAAATAGTTCACCTTGAACATGGGGGTTTGAACTGAAATAGCAGTTTTGTAGCCCGTGTTGAGAAATCCCTATCTGCAACTTTACTTGGCTGAAAAAAACTCTCCAGCCGAAGATATTTGACTTTTTGATGAAGGAATGCGGCGCATATATGATATACCGTACCGTCTGAAAGTGCCAGCACTGCATGGAGCATGCGCAGACCAATAACGCACACCATACAATTAATAATTTACAACCTTCTGTCCTGAATTGGCGCGATGTAGGACCATTTTTGAAAAGAAAAAAAGAAACTGTATTAAAAAAAAATATAATAAAATCGTGTTCTGAGAAATTTTCCGAAGGTGAACTATTTCCTTTAAAGGAAATAGTTCACCTTCAACATGGGGTTTTGAACTGAAATAGCAGTTTTGTAGCCCGTGTTGAGAAATCCTTATCTGGAACTTTTCTTGGCTGAGAAGACTCCAGCCGAAGATATTTGACTTTTTGGCGAAGGAATGCGTCGCATATATGATATACCGTACCGTCTGAACTGTGCCAGCACTGCATGGAGCATGCGCAGACCAATAACGCACACCATAACATTAATAATTTACAACCTTCTGTCCTGAATTGGGGCGATGTAGGACCATTTTTGAAAAGAAAAAAAGAAACTGTATTAAAAAATATAATAAAAACGTGTTCTGAAGAGAGAAAAAAATCCTAAGGTGAACTAGTTCATTGTTTGTATTGTTTGTTTGTCATTGTTTGAAGGTGGCTCTAAAAATAGTTACGATCGAAAGTGCTAAAGGCTCACGTCTCATGTGGTTTGCTGAAGCTTTCTGAGTTGGATGCTGCCATTTGTTTTGATGATATCAATAATTGGGGTTGCACAAAATCGCGGAAGTCAACCATGCGTGGCGACTTCCGCGATTTTTAAGGGCGAGCTGCCCATCCAGCCTCAGCGGAGGATCAACCATATCGACTCGCCGCGGCAGCCGTCGTCTGGGCTGCTGGCTGCGGTTCCTGGGCGGGCAATCTTTCTATCCACGGTGGCTTCGGGCCAAATAACAACAAAATATTGGTGGCAAAACAACAACGATTGTATATTCGATTGTTAAACTGATAAACATTCATATATTTAATATAAAATATGGAAGAAAGGAAAAAACAAAATATGGAAAAGAATAAAAATTTCACTGTGCATTAAAGGAAATAGTTCACCTTCGGAACATTTTTCAGAACACGACTTTATTATATTTTTTAATACAGTTTCTTTTTTTCTTTTCAAAAATGGTCCTACATCGCGCCAATTCAGGACAGAAATTCGTACATTATTAATGTTATGGTGTGCGTTATTGGTCTGCGCATGCTCAGACCAGTGCTGGCACTTTCAGACGGTACGGTACATCAAATATGCGCCGCATTCCTTCGCCAAAAAGTCAAATATCTTCGGCTTGAGAGTCTTTTCAGTCAAGAAAAGTTGCAGATAAGGATTTCTCAACACGAGTTACAAAACTGCTATTTCAGTTCAAAACCCCATGTTGAAGGTGAACTATTTCCTTTGAAGGAAATAAGTTCACCTTCGGATTTTTTTTCAGAACACGATTTTATTATATTTTTTAATACAGTTTTTTTTTCTGTTTAAAAATGGTCCTACATCGCGCCAATTCAGGACAGAAGGTTGTAAATTATTGATTTTATGGTGTGCGTTATTGGTCTGCGCATGCTCCCTGGCTGTGCTGGCACTTTCAGACGGTACGGTACATCATATATGCGCCGTATTCCTTCGCCAAAAAGTCAAATATCTTCGGCTGGAGAGTCTTTTCAGCCAAGAAAAGTTCCAGATAAGGATTTCTCAACACGGGCTACAAAACTGCTATTTCAGTTCAAAACCCATGTTGAAGGTGAACTATTTCCTTTAAAGGGGGCATTTAATGGCACATATCCACTTAATTTTATTTGCTATCGGCAGGTAATTGATAAAACCCAATTTGGCTTTGAGGCAAACATACCGGTTTCGACTGGGAAAAGGTAGGTCACGTAAGAAAAGGTCACAAGGTCAATCTTTCTATCCCCCGTGGCCTCGGGCCAAACTACAACAAAATATTGGTGGCAAAACAACAATAGTTGTACATTTGATTGTTAAACTGATAAACATTCATATATTTAATACAAAATATGGAAGAAAGACTTTCACTGTGCATTAATTGCGATGTCACCACAAACGGAACTTACTGTTTGAAACACTGCTAAAAACCATACTCACCTTCGATTGAGCAGAAGATCGTATTGTCGACACCCGCTTAAGAAATCCTGCTAGAGCAGCACAGGCCTCCATCTTCTCCAGAAAATATGAGGAAAATACACAAACTTGCATATAAAATACGGCAGACCAACGACTTGCTAAGTGCGCTGGCATATGGTCTAATTTTATTCCCTGCTCAGTGCCACTCCTTCAGCTCCTCTCGTTCCTTCTGCGCCGCCTGCACCATCGCTCATTCCCATCACCAGCTTGTGTGGCCTTGATCGTATGATAAATATAAATAATGACGGTAAACTAAAATAATGCCGTTCACCCGAGCCGCAGCCCTCGCCACCGAATACGACGGCCGGCCGCGGCGAGACGACATGGTCGTTCGCCTGCTGGGACCGGACGGCCCGGTCGCCCTTATGACGGCTCGCCACGCATGGTTGACTTCGGGGCGATTTTGTGCAACCCCAATTATTTATATCGTCAAAAAATGGCAGCATTTAACTGAGAAAGCTTCAGCGAACAACATGAGACTTGACCCTTTAGCATTTTCCATCGTAACTATTTTTGAAGCCACCCTCAAACAGTGACTTCATGCATTGTCGCCAATGGCGGTGATCGCCGCTTGGGTCACATTGTACATCAGCGCCATCTACATCTTTGTAAACTGACATACCCCAACGGATGCACATTGGCGCATTACGTCACGGGCCGCGGACAGTCGTAATGTGCTAAGATGAAAATATAAACTAAAAACTCACTTCATTTGTGGAAAAATACATTCGAATTTTCTTCTTATAAAAAATTCAACCGGACAGGGGCCCCACCATTAGAGGGCCCCGCATTTCATAAGGGGAGGCACGTGTGTCCCCCTTGTGTGCGCGTCTGGTATGAGGCACACTTCGTGTCTTATTTTATATATTGATATTTGTTCTCTTTAGAGCTTCGACCCGTTACACATTTTCGCGATAACGTCGCTTTCTATATTTGTGCGGTGGGCCCCTTCGTATGAAAAAATGAAGACTTTCATTTTTCATGTCTCCATGGAGACATGAAAACAAATTAAATGGCTATGCATAGCCATTTAATTTGTCATGTGTGGCCATACATCCAGATTTGTTTTAAAATAAAACAAAACTACAACCGTACAGGGGCCCCACCGCGGGGGGGGGGGGGCTGTCCGTAAGGGGGCCCCACTGCGGGGCCCCTTACGAAATGCGAGGACTCATAGGGGCCCGCATTTCGTAAGGGGGCACTGGCCCATGTGTCCCCCTTGTGTGCGCCTTTGGGCCCTTCGGATGCAAATATAAAATGTAAAACTTTTACTTTCATTTTTTTTTTTTTTAAATCCAGATTTTTTTCTTTAATACAACCAAAAAGGGGCCCACTGGGCAGCCTCGGAGGAACCCCATGAGGAAGCCTCAGAGGGGCCTACGGGGCCGACTCAGAGGGGCCCTACGGGGCCGACTCAGAGGGGCCCCACGGGACAGCCTCAGAGGGGTCCTCACGGGGCCGCCTCAGAGGGGCCCCACGGAGCCGCCTCAGAGGGGCCCCGCATTTCGTAAGGGGGAGAGGGGGCACGGGCCCGTGCCCCACCCCTGTGTGCGCCTCTGTAAGAGGTACACTTCGTCTTATTTTATATATTCATCCTTTTTCTCCTTAGAGATTCGACCCGTTACACATTTGCGCGATAACTTCGCTTTCGATATTTTCGCGGTGGGCCCCTTCGGATGAAAAAAATCACTTTTGATTTGTAAAAAAATACAACCGGACAGGGGCCCCACCCTCGTAGGGTGGGTCGGTGGCATCATAGCATTTCGTAAGGGGGCACTCCGCACGGGCCCGCGTGCCAAACAGGACTTTAAAATGGCTATATCGGATTTTCGAAATTTTCAGTTTTGACACCCAATTTTTGCTTTTCAAAAATGTATTTTTTCAGAAAATTTCCACAAAATGTGCCAAACAAAAATAACAACCAAACAGAGGCTCACGGGGCCGCCTCAGAGGGGCCCCCCATTTCGTAAGGGGGGGGGGGGCACGAGCCCGTGTGCCCCCCTTGTGTGCGAGCCTTATCCTCTACATGGCCCACCGCCTAAATTTCTGGGTTCTATCAGGCAAACCTGTAAAAAAATCGCGCCGCTTCGCGGCGCTAAATACCAAGTACCTACATTGAAATCCACATACAAATGTTGCAAAACTTTATAAACACGCAAACAAATGGAGGCATATTTTTTCGTCATTTCAGCCGACCCCCACTCAAAAATTCTCAGCGACGCCCCTGCCTACAAGATCTTATAAAATTCCGCAGATTCTTGCCCAATCTTACAGGATTTCTCCACCTGGGAATTTGCTTTCACTTAGTAGCGTTCTCTATATTTAATATTAGATCATTGCTGAAGTCTGTGAACTATTAATTACGTAAACAATCCAGAGATGTCAGCACCTCACTATTTTTCGCGCAGCGAGCGTCGTCGTCCGTCGACACGAAATTTGCCTGCGGCGAACAGATTCGCGTTGGTAGCGGATGGGTTGGTACCGCGGTAGTGATAAGTTGATATATGCGATTTCCCGGATACAGTCACTGGATTGCTTTCATTTTCGCACTGTACGATGGTAAGTAGTTGCCCTTGTTCCTCCTTGTTAGTTTGTGCCGATTGAGTCATCTTGTTACCGTCCTGTGAAGCCGCAAAAACTGAGGTGTGGCAGCCATCTTCGCAGACGACCTTTCGCAACCGGAAAAGTGCGAATTGTTACAAAAATGTGGTTTAAATACGCATTAGAGCATGTTAAGCCTTCCTATATGTTTGAATTGTTAAAAAGGAATCTAGCCCACATCGACACACCAACAAAAATAAATATAGCCCACCGGCTCATCTCAATGTTGATATGCCATCCCATCCACTGTTTCTTCATCTTTCATCCTCTTCATCTTGGCTTGCAATAAGCAGATTTAATTTTCACATTCTGATGCATGTTGAAACTCAAATCATGCTTTGATGTGGTATAGGTGTTGCAAATTATATTTGTGACTGTGCAGGTAGACAATTTGGTATAGACAATTTGGTAACAGTGGGGCTGGCGTCACCATCACGGCTGGGCAATAAAAGCAAGGTTCAAGGTTACTATCACTGTTGGTCTGGAGTCTTAGGGAAGCTTTATGACGTCACCAGATCTGGCTACAAGCGAATCTTAGGCCCCCGGTTTAATAGCTATAGGCTTTACAATTAATGAAACTAACGTAACCTAACCTCACCCCGCCATTAAGTCCAATCGGGTCAGCCTACAGCCTGTAGCCATTAAGTCTGATCAGGTCAGCCTACAGCTCATAGCCATTAAGTCTGATTGGGACGAAACCTACTGCTCATAGCCATTAAGTCTGATCAGATCGGCCTAAGATTCACACGTAGCCAGAATCTGGTGATGTCATAAAGCTGCCACATGACCCCAGACCAACAACAGTGATAGTAACCTTGAACCTTGATTTTATTGCCCTGCTGCAACTGACGCCAGCTCCACTGTTACTGCCAATTTTAGGTATTAGTTGCACATGCATCACTTTTCCGTACACCAGCTGTAGGTAGTGTAACAAGGGGTGGGCGGTGCAGTCAGCTTGATAACATCACTGGGAGGGTATTTTTCACTATTTGTGGTGGAAACAATTGTAATAACAATCAAACTTGTCCTAACCTTTACAGCAATTACAGTCACAGGGACCCACATTTAGCATGCTCAGCTCACCTGTTCAGCTCACCTGTTCAGCTCACCTGTTCAGCTCACCTGTTAAGCTCACCTGTTAGGGTTCCCTGTCTCGCTTGGAAGTATGTGGGCTATGGGTATCAGAGGGGAAGAGAAGGAACCTGCATATACAAGGCTCACCGATCGACATTAGACATGATAAGAAGTGCTCGACGGGACCGGAGATGAGAGCATGCATGTTGTCAAACACTATTCTTCCATTAGTTACAATGACAGTCAAGAATTGTCAAGGTTGTTATTTATTATTGTTGTTTATTATTATTTTTATTTTATATATTATTATTGTTTATTATTGTTGATGAGGCATTTACGATCGACACATCCTGTAACTAGCGACCACCGGGTTTCAGTGCACAACAGCTATCTGTTTTTTTGTTTTATCTCTCTCTCTCTCTCTGTCTCTGTCTCTGTCTCTGTCTCTGTCTCTGTCTCTGTCTCTGTCTCTGTCTCTGTCTCTGTCTCTGTCTCTGTCTCTGTCTCTGTCTCTGTCTCTGTCTCTGTCTCTGTCTCTGTCTCTGGCTCTGGCTCTGGCTCTGGCTCTGGCTCTGGCTCTGGTTCTGGCTCTGGCTCTGGCTCTCGTTAGGTTCCGCAGCGCAGCAAGCGAATGCGAGCCGAATGCGAGCGGAGCGTTCTAAACGTGGGTCCCTGCGACCGTAATTGCTGTAAAGGTTAGGTCACGTTTGATTATGTTATTACAATTGTGTCCACCATCACTGCTCCCTGAGAACGCCTCTGCCCCCTTCCATCGTTGCCTGAAGACGCCTCTGTTCCTCAATCAGTCAGTCACAAACTATGGATTAACACAGGATATGCCCTGGAAAGTTACAATTGATAGTGAAAATACCCTCCCAGTGATGTCATCAAGCTGGCTGCACCACCTGCCCCTTGTTAGTTGTTACACTACCTACAGCCGGTGTATGGAAGTGTGATGCCTGCACAGCTAATACCCAATTTTATTGGGTGCCTACTGCCTACCTACTTAAAGTCTACTGACATCGCTTATTTGTTTTTTTGACACTGGTTTATAGAACATAATTTCCAGAAGTCAGTCACTTCCAGAAGTCAGTCAAAAGCGACCAGAAGTGTTGTGTTTCACTGAAGCGAACTTAAAGCAAACCACTCCGAACCGTTACATTGAAATAGAAGATTACCGAGTGTTTAGATGTGACCGCGTCAGGGGCAAGAAGAAATCTGGTGGGGGAGTTGTAATTTACGTGAGAAACGATTTGCAAGCAGAAACTGTCAAAGTGGTGGCCTCATCAGATCAGACTCAAGTTGAAGCATTATGGATTAAGGTTAAATTCGATAAGAGAAAGGCAGTGTTAATAAGTTGTATGTACCGTCCACCATCAACCGTGCATTCTCAAGTGCATGCGGACTTTAACGACATTGAGGAACAGTTGCAGAGTGTCATTGCTCAGTATCCGTCACAGCGCATTGTGGTGACAGGTGATCTCAACGCCGATGCACAGACGAACCCGACGGCCAACGCTAGATTGATTGAGCTCGAGAGATATGGTTTGAAATGTATTGTTAGGGAACCAACTTTCTACTGTGGTGATCACCGATCTATACTTGATGTGATTTTGGTGTCTGAAGCAATTCACAATGCCCAAGTGCCGCCATCGTGTACTGTGGAACGCTGTGATCACGCTAGCCATCATTATCGTGTAAATGTTGTGATTACTGTACCGAGAGATAGGTCGAAAGCGCTGTATAGGACAGGTCGAGCCTGGAAATCGTTCGACAGTGATGCATTCTTGGCAGATGTAGCAGCGACTGAATGGAGCACTGTAGTCAATGCAGATGACGATTGTGAGAGGCAGTGGTTGTCATTCGCGTCCAGTTTGAATGAATTGCTCGATGTGCACGCTCCGATTCGACGATATCGAGTGCATAATCCCAGGGGCCCGCATGTTTCACCAGATACATTAGATCTCATGGCTCAGAGAAGACGTGCAGGGGAAAACAGCGATCCGGCATACAAGCATCTTAATTTAGTGACGAAACGAGCTATAAGAGCAGATTGTAGGCAAAATTTAGAAGATCGTATCAGAAATTCAGCACCTTCAGACTTATACCGGCAGCTGAAGCCGGTCATCGCCCCAAAGCGGGGACCGACAACAGAACCGTCAAATTTAACTCCGAACGAACTCAACCAGTACTTTACGACAATCGGCTTGGAAACACGCGACAAAGTCGCAGCGGACTTCGCGCAGTCAGCTCGCGAACGTTTAAATCCAAGATTACCTAGAGTAAATACCGGGAAATTGCGGATTTCTCCAGTAACTCTGTTGCAACTGCGAAAGACTCTGTTTTCGGTTCCAAATAAGAATTCATGCGTAGAGGGAGACATTCCAGTTAAAATTTTGAAACTATGTTTTCCAGCTGTAGGTCGCTATCTGCTGCGGATCATCAATAAGAGTTTCATAACAGGCACTGTTCCAGAAAGCTGGAAACGGGCCACAGTCATTCCGCTTCATAAGAAGGGTGATCCCAGCATAGCATCAAATTTCAGGCCGGTCACTAACATTCCAACAATAACTAAAGTAGTTGAAAAACTTGTTCTAAATCAGCTGACCAATTATTTGAATAGAGAACATTTATACAGTAACGATCAACATGGCTTTCGAGAAAATCATTCCACTTGTACCGCGCTTTTATCAGTGACTGACGAGATTCTGAAAGGCATGGATCGGTCAGAGATTTGTTTGTTGACGCTTATCGATTTAAGTCGATGTTTCGATGTGATCGACCATAAAACGTTGCTAAATAAACTAGAATTATTACAGATTAGTTCAGATTGGTTTGAAAGCTATCTTAGCGGACATGTTCAGCAGGTAAAAGTAGGTGAAACGTTTTCGGACTCTCTCCCAATCAACATTGGAACGTTTCAAGGGTCATGTCTGGGACCGTTGCTCTATAACGTAGCTAGCAACGACTTGCCGTGCTATATCCCCGACGAAATTAATGGATTAAAAATTATTAAAGCCCGTTATGCAGATGATAGTCAAATTGGTATTGTCGGTCCCCGGAGCCGTTTAGAAGAGATGAAAAGGAGCCTCGAAGAGGTTCTTGATACAATGACCACATGGTTTCAGCAGAACGGTATGCTGGTAAACGCCAGTAAAACGGAATTGATTGTGTGCGGCGACAGGCGGCAAGTGTCGCGTCTAGAAAGTGAAACGTCTATAAATTTTATGGGAGAGATACTCCATTCTAAGACTAGTGTCAGAAATCTGGGTGTAACCATGGATCGTTTTCTGTCGTGGGAGCAACACGTGCAGCAAATAGCGGATCGTTGTTTTGGAATTCTTGTAGGTCTTCTTCATGCCAAGCAGGTGCTGCCTATAGGGACACTACCCAGGTTAATCGATGCAATGGTTTTTTCTCATGTCAGGTACTGTGTGCAAGTGTATGGTGGGACCAGTGTTACGGGGATAGGTAAAATTCAAAAGATATTTAATTTTGCGGCAAGAGTAATCTCAGGACGTAGGAAATATGATCACATCTCGGACGTGTTGAAGCAGTATGATTGGCTAGGGGCAGCACGGTTTATTGAGTATTGTGACATGAGCATGCTACACAAGATTGTTACCACCGGTGAGCCTTCTATGTTGGCTAGTCAGTTCACTTTGAATCGAGACGTGGTGGGCCGTCGTACCCGACAGTCAGACCAGCTGGCATTGCCCAAACCCAGAACGAATCACGGGAAGCGAAATTTTGTGTATCGATCTGCGGCGCTGCTCAACAGTCATTTTGGTTCTAATGTTACGGATGTCCTCACTTCGTCCACAAGACTGGCAAAGAAAATGTTTAGAGAGCATTGCGCGGCTGCCGAAAGTAATACCTAGGCGCCAGTGTCTTCTATGGTAGCGTTTTTACACATGTTTTTAAATGCTTTTTAAATGACAAAGCGTAAGCTGCAATATGTACTTACCATGTATGACAATGACCCTGTAATAGCCCATGATGTGTGGAAATGGTCAGCTGATGTCGAAATACAAATACGAAATACAAATTTTCTGAATCAAACCATGCCTCCAATTTCTCCAGATTCACACTAGTTGCTGATATATTCCAAAGACCTCAGGAACTGACTGGTAGCAAAAAGTTATAGGGTAGACCCCAGAGGGCTTACCACTACTAGAAGCATTTATTACGAAGCGCTCGCTCGTCTTTCCGTGGTATATGGGAACAATCTGAATATGAGCGGCCCGACCCGACCCGGCCCGGCCCGTGGCGACGCTTTTGACAAGCTAATATCTCTGCAACCACACGTCCGATTGACAAGCGGACTTCTTTGCTGAGCAGCCCCATCCAATCTACCCTGTTTGAGACCGGTGCTGACTCATGTGGGTTAGCACCGGTCTCACCATTGCGCGTGGCGCGTGCCGCGTGAGGGGTGTTGGAAGGCGTTTCCTCGCAATAACTCCGCAACGGCTGAGCCGATTGTGTTCAAATTTGGTGTGTGGTTAGGGACCCCTCCGCCGTCGCCTTCCCACAAGTCATGGATGGGGTGCCTCTGCACGTGCGCACGTGCGCACGTGAGCATCCTTTTTGTATCTTGAAACTACTTGCCCGATGGAGTTGAAATTCGCCATACATTTCCTTCACGCTCGTTCGTTCATCGCCAACTTCGGCGTCTTACTGGTAATATCGGAATATCGATACAAATTTGCTAGCATATCGTTAGCGCCGCCAAATGGCATTTCAATAAAACAGCTTGTGAGCGCTGATAGCAGCAGTTAAACAGAACCTCTACGCCCACTTTGCTTTTCGATGGTTTGTTAACATTGTGCGTATTGATTGTCTTAGGTGCGCCGTTTTACATAACATCTTCTTGTCTCTGATTACCTTCACTATAGTGGCAATCGTTTTATCGATACCTATACAAAATTAAACAAATATAAGGGGAAATTCAACTTAAAGGGTCAACTTAATAGGTCACCTTGAAAGTTGTCTTGAAATTTGGCTATACAGTGTATTTGGAGTTGAACAAACGAATATGGCATTTGTTTGGACGATAGATGGATATCCGTCAAAGAATTTCAAGTTGCGTGCCCAGATCGGGGCACGAAACAGCCGAACAGCGTCTTCTAAAAGTGACCCTTTTAGAAGAAGCTGTTTCATGCCCAAGATCTACTACCATGACACTAGTCCTGTGTCAAAATTACTTAGTGTAGCGAGGCAATTCTTTCACCACAACCAGTTTTTCGATTTGCTCTACAAATCTGCTATCTCAGTTCAAAACCCCATGTTAAAGGTGAACTATAGACCTATTTAGTGATGACGTCACTGATTGGAAGTGGTTCCAACAGCTGACTGCGCTAATGTTAAGACCTAGGGAATATTTTCTTATCTAGATTGTGGGAGAATGGCATTCGATTATGTGATGAAAAGTTGTTTACTGGGAATGTTAATTTTTCCTCATTTTTCCACCTAACAAACTAATTTTACAATGACAAGCCACCTCGGAATTAGGTATTTAAGTAGTTATCAGTTCACCTTAACACAATCACATGCCTCCAATGATGCAACCAATGACTTTCTCCTTGTTCAATCAAAATTTGGTAAACCTTGAAAAAATGTATTGATAGAAACAAATGTAACGAAAGACAACCTAAAGTTAATAATGATGTACAAATATTGAGGTTACTCGTCACCTAACACCGTAATATGTACTGAAATCGGCGCCACCAAAACCAAAAGCTGACATTGCTTACATTTTTGTGAATGTAACACCTGCGCCATAACCGCCTCTTAATATTTAAACATCAATTGTGACGTTGCTTGTTTTTACTGAATGCATGTTTTGCATGATACAAATGAGGAAAATCAAAATTACCCATAAAACAAGTTTTCATCACAATCAAACGCCATTCTCCCACAATATAGATCAGAAAATCTTCCCTATGGCCTTTAACATTAGCACAGTCAGCTGTTGTAGCCACTTTCCACCAGTGACGTCACACTAGGATTATGATTGTATTTCTTAGAGCATCCACACAGTGTGGCTTTTCATGCGCAGTGTCATAAAAGTAAAAAAACGGTAGTCTTAAAGAGTAAAGAGACACTAAATAGGTCTATAGGTCTATAAGGGGCTTATAAGGGGCTTATAGGTCTATAAGGGGTAAATAGGTCTATAAGGGGCTTCAGATGTGAATTTCATCATATGCAACAATCAAACCAACAGCTACTTATTGTATGCAAAATATTTTTGACATTCCAAAACAGTAGACACTCCCTTTACAGGGAAATAGGGGAAGGTAGGTATGGTTCAGCCACTTTTTTGTTCATCACCAATAGCTCAAAAACTGTCACATCCTGAGAAATTCCAAATATGGTTGCAATTTGGATGATATGTGCCCTTGGTATTTATCAATACAAATCAGAGTTATCTTCCAATACGAAGATTGCAGGAGTGTAAACATCACATGTCAAATGTCTGAATGTATCCCACCAATGGTGTACCTGCTTTCGGGTAGAGGGTGGGGTTGTTTCGGATGGGTGTGGATGGACATCTAATGCCACGATTTTGCATAGGTTTACACACACAGACAGACATACACACACATACAGACAGACAGACAGACAGACAGACAGACAGACAGACAGACAGACAGACAGACAGACAGACAGACAGACAGACAGACAGACAGACAGACAGACAGACAGACAGACAGACAGACAGACAGACAGACAGACAGACAGACAGACAGACAGACAGACAGACAGACAGACAGACAGACAGACAGACAGACAGACAGACAGACAGACAGACAGACAGACAGACAGACAGACAGACAGACAGACAGACAGACAGACAGACAGACAGACAGACAGACAGACAGACAGACAGACAGACAGACAGACAGACAGACAGACAGACAGACAGACAGACAGACAGACAGACAGACAGACAGACAGACAGACAGACAGACAGACAGACAGACAGACAGACAGACAGACAGACAGACAGACAGACAGACAGACAGACGGACGGACGGACGGACGGACGGACGGACGGACGGACGGACGGACGGACGGACGGACGGACGGACGGACGGACGGACGGACGGACGGACGGACGGACGGACGGACGGACGGACGGACGGACGGACGGACGGACGGACGGACGGACGGACGGACGGACGGACGGACGGACGGACGGACGGACGGACGGACGGACGGACGGACGGACGGACGGACGGACGGACGGACGGACGGACGGACGGACGGACGGACGGACGGACGGACGGACGGACGGACGGACGGACGGACGGACGGACGGACGGACGGTGCACCTCTTGGTGGACCCCTTTGCCGTTGCGGTCGAGCCACGCCTTCCGTACCGCCACAACTCGGTGCGTTAGGACGCGCCACATCAATTTTTAAGTGAGTTTGACCAAATCGCACCTGCATGTGCACCGACTGCACCTCTTTGCCCACTATCTTGGTGCCATTGCAGTCAAAACTCACCTTCCAAAAGTGCTGCAATTTGGTACGCTGGTGGATCAGCAGGCACCATGGCCATTGTACATGTTTTCGACTGGATCGACGTCAAGACCTGCACGTGCTGCGGGTGACTTCGCCATCCTCTGTACCCGTAGCCGTACCATCATCTCCGATTTGGACCCGAAGGCAATGCGATCGAACAGTGCTTGCCGTTAGTAGGTACATGACCCACTGTTCATAGCAACATGGAAATAAGCACACCATTATCTTATCGATCAAAAGCTTCCGAGGGCTGCTCTAACCGTGCCTGGCTCTTTTCTGTGCAGGCGCGTGGGCCGGCGCTGGCTGCGGCTGCCCCCCGCGGCTCTAGCTTTTAGCAGCCCTAACGGCGGCGGCTGCGGCTCTGCGGCGGAGCGATGAGTGCGCCGGCGGCGGCGGACGGCGGCGGCGGCCCGGAGGCACGGCTGCGCCAGCTGGAGCAGCTGGTGCTGCGCGGCGCCGGCCGCTCGGACGGACTCATGTTCAGCGCCGAGACGCTTCTCGACGTGCTCGTCGTGCTGTTCGACGAGTGCGCCAACTCGAGTCTGCGCCGCGAGAAGACCGTCTCGGACTTCATCGAGTTCGGTGAGTGCCCGCGTGGAGCGGGAGCGGGGAAGGAAGGTGTGATCAGTGTTAAGGAGGGGGCAGGGTGGATGTTCACCACTAGATGGATGGAATATCGCTACTTTCGGTCATGTGAGATGGCTGTTTATTCGTGCATTTCTGCTGCATGGTGGTTTCGTGGGAAGAGACAAAAAGAGAGTGGAGGAGGACAAGAAAAGCTAAGACCAACAGTAATTGACGGCTCCTTGTGCCGTTGCCCTAGCTGGATACGGGTAGCTTAAAGTACCACAGTGTGTTGAGTGTGTGCTGCTTTCGTCCGGGTCGCGTAATTCCCCAAGTGTGCAAGGCTGGTGGCCTTCCCTACTCGTCAGCCAATAGCGTAAGGAGTTGACGGTCGATGATACTGGTAGCTTACAGTACCACAGTGTGTTGATGAGTGTGTGCTGCTTTCGTCCGTGTCGCGTATTTCCTAAGTGTGCAAGGCTGGTGGCCCTTCCCTACTCGTCAGCCAATAGCGTAAGGAGTTGACGGTCGATGACGTCACAACTGGCCCACTAGGAGCCTGGGTGGTGCTTGGCACAGGAGTGCATCCATCAAGGTGTGGGAGGGGTGGGTCGCATAAAAATTCAACAAACAAAAAACAGGCTTTGTCTCTTCATTTGTCTTATACTTTTCAGGCTTTGTCTTGAATTATGGTTCATATTCTGTGGCACTTCTCATTCTCTAGGTAATCTTTTAAAACCAGCTCAGAGGAGTTTCTTCCGTTTCTACGTAGGGCACATACCCCTGGTACCTACCATTCTCCTTAATCCGCCTCTGGCTTGAAACCCTACCGAAGTACCAACTGGAAAACTCGGAAGTGGTGACAATGGCAAGATGTACTACTGTCTTATCTATAATTTTCGAGCCTGAACTAGTATTCAGTAGTTTTGTTCATGGACACAGTGCGATTCTTTCTCTTTCACAATCTCAAAGGCCAGTTTTGTTTTCTATGCCTATTTTCGCTCTTCCTTCGCGGCATTTGGTGGCCGAGTGACCTGAGGCGCTCGCGAGACAATCTTGGCTTATTGAAAGGTCACGGGTTCGAGTTTAGCTGCCGCCTTCCGCTTTTAAGGGTGGTCACAGTTACCATTGCACTACTTGCATTACCTCCAGTTTGATTATGTTCCGCTCACGAGGCATACATAGCTCACACACTGCTTTGGTATTGCCACAGTTATATTTAACTTGACTCAGCTTATTATAGGTACCTAAGTACCGTTTGGATTTGAATGCGGTTCAGCTGCTGCACTCCACTGTTTGGTATCAATAGAGCCACGATTATCAATAGAGCTGTTTACCCATGATGTCACTGGTTGGAACAGCTGACTGCGCTAATGTTAAATGACGTGCGCCTCTGGACCAGGAGTCACGGCACTGTGACCGGGCGGCGTGCGCCTCTGGACCAGGAGTGTCTCGTCACGGCACTGTGACCGGGCGGCGTGCGCCTCTGGACCAGGAGTGTCTCGTCACGGCACTGTGGCCGGGCGGCGTGCGCCTCTGGACCAGGAGTGTCTCGTCACGGCACTGTGACCGGGCGGCGTGCGCCTCTGGACCAGGAGTCACGGCACTGTGACCGTGCGGCGTGCGCCTCTGGACCAGGAGTCACGGCACTGTGACCGTGCGGCGTGCGCCTCTGGACCAGGAGTGTCTCGTCACGGCACTGTGACCGGGCGGCGTGCGCCTCTGGACCAGGAGTCACGGCACTGTGACCGTGCGGCGTGCGCCTCTGGACCAGGAGTCACGGCACTGTGACCGTGCGGCGTGCGCCTCTGGACCAGGAGTGTCTCGTCACGGCACTGTGACCGGGCGGCGTGCGCCTCTGGACCAGGAGTCACGGCACTGTGACCGTGCGGCGTGCGCCTCTGGACCAGGAGTGTCTCGTCACGGCACTGTGACCGGGCGGCGTGCCCCGCTGGACCAGGAGTCACGGCACTGTGACCGTGCGGCGTGCGCCTCTGGACCAGGAGTGTCTCGTCACGGCACTGTGACCGGGCGGCGTGCGCCTCTGGACCAGGAGTGTCTCGTCACGGCACTGTGACCGGGCGGCGTGCGCCTCTGGACCAGGAGTGTCTCGTCACGGCACTGTGACCGGGCGGCGTGCGCCTCTGGACCAGGAGTGTCTCGTCACGGCACTGTGGCCGGGCGGCGTGCGCCTCTGGACCAGGAGTGTCTCGTCACGGCACTGTGACCGGGCGGCGTGCGCCTCTGGACCAGGAGTGTCTCGTCACGGCACTGTGACCGGGCGGCGTGCGCCTCTGGACCAGGAGTGTCTCGTCACGGCACTGTGACCGGGCGGCGTGCGCCTCTGGACCAGGAGTCACGGCACTGTGGCCGGGCGGCGTGCGCCTCTGGACCAGGAGTGTCTCATGACGCCTCGTGATGTGTGCGGCCAGCAGCGTAAAGGCAGATTACTGCACGTTTTCTCTTGTGCAACGAAATGCACATTCGTGTTGCTGCGACTCTTCAGGGCTCATGTAGGAAAATGTTGAACGAATCGGATTCGTTAAAGTATTTGGTGACATTCCGCGAGCGGGATTTGACGAGTGCTCAGAATTCGGGCTCGTTTCGCTTCTGCCGGCGGTGGAGCCGTTGACATCAGGGCTGGATGTAAACACTACCTAGTCTTTCCCTAGTTGTGCCGTTTGCCTTGCCACCCTGACCCCTGCGGGTGAGAACAGGCGGCCGGCGGGGAGGGGGTGGGGAGTAGAGATGCAGAACATTATAATTTCTTGGTCACGGCCCCGGTCACGGCGGCTGACCTAGTTCAGAGGTCACGGCGTGCTAGCGGCCAGGTCAATTTGAGTCCCAGCTTGGTCACGGCATGATACATTTTCACAATTTCAACATATGGAATAGTTATGTAATTTGTATCCTAAAAATATACTTTGCTAGAACATTTAGATTTGATAACATTGCTAGAACAGCAACAGGGCAAGACTGCAAATACCTTGAGGTAGGATGGATGTAGAAAAATCGATAAGCATGAATGAAATGCATGGTTACCTGATACCTAGTACCTACTACCTAGTACCTACAAGATTCATAAATAAGCCACTGAAAGAATGTCAAAGTATCAAAGTAATCAACCATACCATCAAGCATCAACAACGGCATTTTACACACTAGGAAATGGACAAACCAAGTTTGTAAAGTCAGATTCTAGCTGATGTTAATGACAAGCCATCACGCTGCACAGAAGATATTTACCAAATTTGCCGGAACAATCTTTTGAAATACAGGTATAGGCATATACAAACTGAAAATCCATCTCACTTGCAGGCCATCAAAGCTAAGTCTAAGAGCAGACAAGGATAACAATACAATTTAAATAGTAATGTTACGCATGGCCGTTACCAGTGAGCCACAGCTATACCAACATACATTTGTGTCATCTCACCTGATTGAAGCCAACCACATATTCGAATAACGAAATCTGTATCCCAAAAATAGTAAGTATGTCACATTAAGGCCAACTTGAACTTGAACTCCGAGAATCAGTGGCACAGAATATATGACCTTGGCAATGAGGAGATTGTTGTTGTTGCTGGATTAGGGCGCATAGGCCAAACACGCCACGTGTATCGGCAGCTGTGGCGCGCCATCGTCAACTACGGCGCGCTTTTATATTTGTTTCGCCGTGAAAAGGTAAATTTTGTATTATTCGTCAGCTGTTTGCACCAGGGCAATAGAACAACGGGTAGAACGTGGGGAAGAACAGTAAGGAATGTAACGCCCACATGAATTAGAAAAGATATAATTTTTTTCTGGTAGTTGTTTTGTCTATTATTAATTAAAGGTATTGTTTGCTATAAATAACTTGTATTTCCATAGATTATAATTCCAGCAAATATACGAAGTAGTAGTCGAAGTAGTTATATTTCAGTACCTGAGGCCCGTTCACGGGGTCTGCGGCCGCCGCGGCTCCTGCGGCCAAAAGGGCGGGGCTTAATCGTCAGCCAATCACGGAAGAGCAGATCCGGGAGGAGAGACTCTCCGCTCTGCGGCTCCTGCGGTTGCTCGGGAGCAGCCGCAAAAGAACTTCGACATAAATGGCGCGCTTCTGACTAAGGTTGCGCACTATTTTGTTGATGTCGCAGCTCACTGGCGGTTGTTTCACCAAAAATGTCAACTCGTAGTGACTCGTATTCATGTAGTTGAGTGGTTTTGAAAAACATTGAGAGGGTTTTCATGAAATTGCCTATTCGTTGCGAACGCTACACGCGCCATTTATCGGACGCCATCAGCGGCCGCAAAAGTGTTCAAAGTTGTTCAAATTAAGCTCCGCCTCCTGGCCGCGGGAGCCGCGACGGCCGCAGACCCCCTGAACAGGCCTCTGTAGTAACATTTGGAAGTGGTCAGTGGTCGTTCCGACATTGCTTAACGCCCAAGGCCATTTAACTCCTTTACGCCAGGAATATCGAAAAATGGTAAAAATAAACGTTGTATCCAAGGCTTGTAGCTATCTGGTCCAGACTCCAGAAGTCGGATTTAACATATGTTCCTTAGGTTACGAGCCAGCTTCGTCTGAAAATCATCTATTTAACTTGGGAACCCTATGGTGTAGTAGGTTTTTTAACGCCCGAGTGCTGCCAACCAGGGGGTTTTCACTTTGCACAGCGCCATTTGTGACGCATCAGAGACGTGAAATATAACTGGTAAATTATTTGTGCTAGGATAAATTATTACATAACAATAATCCTTAGCTTGGCTTGGGGTATTTGGAATTTGGATGAATTTTATTAGACCGAGCCTGTAGCCATTAATAAGCCCCCATGTCTTGATTTACTTGAATCATCATCTGAGGCATATATTGAAGCTACTGGAAATTTGGAATCCTGTTTCCATTTAATGATCCATTAACATGCAAAATGTCAGTGTGCAAGTTGGTTGTGTTGTGAGTTGTGATTTAAGAGGAAGGTATCTCCGGAACACTTGCTCTGCTTAGGTAACAGGTACCTAAGTAGTAGTAGTAGTAGGTAGTTTTAGTAAAGTAAGTAAGCTTAGTGGCTTGGTGTTTGTTTTCTTCCATAACTTTTTCTGTTGGTGTCTTGAAGCCACCAACAACAAAACAGTGTATATGCGATACAAAGCCACTGGCTGTATTACCTATAAATTAGTGTGATGTTTAAGTTGGTTACTTTATGGAAACCTAGTGCTATGAGTGTCGCCTATCCTATACCCAAGTTAAGCGACCAACATGAAACAGTTTATAGGTGATACAAAGTATCAATCTTTAGTCAGTCAGTCAATCTTTAGTGTTGAATGACATAGTGACTGAGAAATAGAATACAAACCAAATGAACAGCTGCAACAATTGCTTCAATCAAAATGTTTGGCTTTGGAACATGCGCCTGATTTAGTCTTTAGTACGATAAGGTCACGGCTTTATCTCATTTGACCTGACCTAGTCCCGGCTTAGTGCCGCCGTGAAATTGATTTAGTCACAGCTCCGTGACGCCGTGGCCAGTTTTCTGCACCTCTAGTGGGGAGCGGCGTTGGGTACTTTGTTTACGTCTCGGCTCCGGCCGACCGACCGCGATGTGGGCTGGTCAGACGCCGGCTGGCAGCCGCTGCCAAGCGCATACTCTTGTCAGCTGGCGCGCTGACTGGCAGCCGCCCGCAGACCCGCGGCGGCATATGACTATAGCCCTGACTACGGGGTGGGCGAGAACCACCCCCTCCCTCCCCCCCAAAAAAAGAGAAAAAGGCGCGCCTGAGCGGGCGACGCTACACTACTGCTGCCGTCCCACACTACTGCTGCTGAGCACGACCTGCTGACGGCAGCTGCCACCCGGGGCGCGTGTTTGCGAGGGGGAGGGGAGGCTACACTACTGCTGCCGTCCCACCAGCTGAGCACGACCTGCTGACGGCAGCTGCCACCCGGGGCGCGTGTTTGCGAGGGGGGGGGGGGGGGGGGGCATCGTCCATACTTGGTTCTCCAAAATATCTTCCGGTTTTTGAGTATATTTGAAAATGTTGATTTTGTGATGAAAAAATGATTTTTGGGGGAACAATTTCCATAAAATCACAATTTCCAAACATTCAAAAACCGGAAGATATGTTTGAGAACCTAGTATGGACGATGCCCCCAACAAAAATTAAAAGCAATATCTATATTTTTGACTGACTTATGTCTCCCTGAGTACTCTAGCCTCCTCATTAACTTGGTTGATGATCGCAAACACGCACCCGGGGCGGGGACGCGAGAGACGTTCCCTCGCCCAGGGCTCCCCTCCTCGTCCCTGTGCCCGTCCTCTGCCTCGGCGGCGACCGGAGAATTCAGTTCGCTTCCATACGGCGAATCTCTGGACCCAGGGGGCTGGCAGCGAGGCTGTTCTGCTCTAACCCAGGATGGTGTCCAAGGAGTTTGGTTGCACTATGTCACTCGGGCGTGAAGGATTTGTCTACACGGCTTAGCTGAATGGCGAAAAGCCAGTTTTGAGAATGGCATACGGACAGAACCTTTGAGCAATCGTTCTTTTCTGAAGTCACATTCCTCCTATGCATCACTAGGCTACTTACATGTGTTTGCCCAGCTTGTTAATATTTCAAATATTCTTCCGAAGTCATCACTGCACGAAATCTCGACATATTTGAAGGGAAAGTGGTATGTAGCCAGGAAGGGCAAAAAACAACATCACGGCAAGAAAGTGCAAATGGATATACATATGTTTATTTTGATGTTTAGAAATAAGCTATGGACAACCTTAGTACCGATTGCAGAACTCACACCGTAATTCAGCGACCATAGTGTTGTTACCCATCCCCTCCATCGCCGCCTCTGCATGCTTCCATATATGTGCAATGATAGGCGCATGCGCAATAGAGTGTCCCCCAAAAACTTTTTGGCCGGGCAAGCTGTCCATCCAAAACGGGGTCTCCTTTATGCAAATAATACGCTGACCAAATTTGGTGACCCTCCTTAGAGTTTTGGTGCCCCTGCCCCCTCAAAGGTCAGTTACCCCACTCCCATTGGGTCAATAATCAAATTCATCGTACAGAGCTCGGCATATGCTCATTCGAAAGAGCTCGTCGAGTAGAAGAAAATTGTATCCAGTCGGAATGCTCTGGTTTAAATAGTTTTCGTTCTAAGTGATCATTAACCCGGCATTGACTGGGGTCTCAGCAGCACACTATTGACTGAGGGGGGGGGGGGCGGCGTTAAACGCCCCCTGGTTATCTTCCGAACCAATGATCGCAGCGAGATGCTCAAGGCGGCAATCGAAAGCTCTCAATGAGACGAATATAAAGCATACTCGCAAATGTCAAAGTGAGGTCAAATGTCAGGTTACGGTCAGATCAAAGTTCACAATCGACTTATTTGAGTTTATGGTCCATACTTTCCATCCAAAGCCTTTGATTACGATCATGATCACCCAAAGTGCTGCTAAAGGTATGATACACCTCCCGCATGAGCTAAAGTGAGATTGTTGGCGAAGGTCAAGGTCAAGGTTAGGTCACAAAAGGTCACTATGCGCAAAATACCTACGAAAGTCATGCAGCACATGTGTTATGAGTTATTTTCCACGTATAATTCGGTAGTGATAGCCATTTTACCACCTGACTTGATTTACGTGAAGTTAATGTCAAAGTTCAGGTCAAGTTCAGGTCACTGAAGGTCAAAATTTGAAATAGCTAAATCTAAATAAAAAGGCATGTTTCTAGACCAGTTTTGTCTCAGAAATACAGTGGTGGCATTTATTTGTCTGCATCTGGTCAATAAAAGCCCAAAAACGCAATGTCAAAATATGACGTCATGAGTTACCCATACTTTAAAAGCCATAAGTTAGTGAAAAATGGTGATAGCATTTTACAATTTGGTATGTTGTTTCCCATATGTGTTTCTCTGACATATATTTCGGTTTCTTTAATATCTTGGAAAAAATGATTTTGTGGTCATTTCCCCCAAAAAATGTTCGGTACGGACTCGAGGCATGTGCTGCAGAACCTCGGGTTTCTCTGGCGGACACATTCTCGCGGTACGACAGTAAATCTCTCCGACAGATCGGTGCATTATTATCATACAGCAGCCGATTTACCATCACCAGGTCTCGCTCGGCTCATTATTTTTTCTTTGTATACGTTTACGTTGTGTTGCGCTGCAGCCTGCCCAGACCGTCGCACAATACAATATATGCGAAAAAAACAATGATTTAATGATCAACTTTTTTACTTCTTCTGGCAGTCGGTGCGCAAATTTTTGACAGACCAAACAGCGTTGCGTAGCATCGTTGCGTCATGACAGAAACATGCTTTTCGAAAGTAAGATTACTGTCCAAAACGACCCCTAGCATTTTCGCACTAAATGGAGATGGGTGAAACGTTGCATTGCCAAAACGTACTTCGAAATTATGTCCAAACATCCTTTGTCGAGAATAAATGAGAACAAGGTCAGATTTGGTTGGGTTAATTTTAAGTGTTTTCAACAAGCCATCGCTGCGCTTTGCTCAGCGTTGACTCGGTGTCTCGTTGTAGCTCTCCCTGTTGGTTGGGGAGACCACAGTGGATAAATTGCACGTCGTCAGCGTATAACACCGTCTTGGTGTCACATAAAAACGATGTCAAATCATAAGTAAAAAGCAAATATAACACTGGTCCCAGAATTGACCCTTGGACCACGCCGCAAGCAGGGGCCAGTCGTGGAGCCTCCGTGCTGTGTGCAATTTTTCACATTGTGTGCAAGCATCCACATTGTGTGCAATTTTTGACCTCGGGGTCATCTCAGGTCAGGTCACGTGATTCCACCTCCAAAACGTTTGCGGTCGTGCCACAGCCACATCTTTTGTCCGAGTGGTTTCTATATTGCAGGATTTAACTAGGCCATAAGTACCTACAATTCGGTTATCTCAGATATTTTATATCGGTGACCTAAGGTCAGGTAGATCACGTGACCTCCCCAATAAGTCAATGATACAAATTGCAAATGCTTCTTATTCAAGTTATACACATTATATCAGACCAAATATTTCAAAATCATGTTATTATAGGTCATTGTTGATGACCCAGGCACAATTTTAATCAGTGAGCCCTTCAACGTCATCTGAGGTCATCCGAGGTCGCTAACAAGTGTTTGCCAACAACTTTTGATTAAATAAAGATAAAGACGTTAAACGGACACCATTGTGTTGATCTTGTCGAGGCGCTTCAAAAAGAAAATGCGCCGTGCGACCCACCTGGGCCGCCATATGACCTTCGGATGACCTCGGATGACCCTGCTGAACTGAGGGAAAAATCCTTTGACTTAAACCAATTGCAAAATAATATGATTCAAAGCGCTTTGAGGAGATAAACACGATAACGTTACAATTATTGTTCTGTCGTGCTTGAATAAGACGTTATTAACTAAAAACTTGTTTGCCAACACAGTCTGCATGCTCTTTTATAGCCTCTGGATTCAGGACCCTAAATTCTGAGACCTGACCTGAGCTAAAATTTGAAGACACCAATGGCGGTAGCATTTTTCAAGAGCTTGCCATTTCCGTTTTTTTTTCTTCTTACCTATAATAGTTCAGAGATATTTTGGTTACAGCCCTTCATGGAATGTGAATCCCTTATGGGAATGGGAACGGGATGGAAATGGGTGGGAATGGGGCATTTTTGTTGGGGGAAATGTAACGGGTTGGAACGGGTTTGGGACAGACCATATAATTGTTTAGCACCACACACAGTTAAATATGCTGAAACGGGTGGGAATGGGAGCCCCATCAATTATGAAATCGGATTGGAACGGGTTTGGGTCTGGTTGAATGGGCTGGAACGGGATGGGGGCTGAAAATGTGTCCCATGAAGGGCTCTAATTTTGGGGTTTCTGGGGCAAAATCCAAAAATTGTAAAATTTGACCTTCGATGATCTCTGGGGACCTCAATATTGACATGAGACAAAACATGACTGAAGTAGTTTCGACATGATTTTTTCACGAGCTATCGAACAGTATTTTGTATTCCGTTTCTCCCCATAAGAGGCAAGAGCCGAGTTAGAAGGGGGCGTTCAGACGCCCCCGGCATGACGATTCACATTTGGGTGTCATTTCCCACCCAAATAGGAATGTTTGTGACGGTCACTGTTCCTCCCTCCTCCGACCGCACACTCCGCAGCCGGTCGTGTCCAGCTGCTGCCGCGCGCTCCGTACGCCGCCAAGGTTAATTGGTAGAGTAAGCTAATGACGCGACACGGCTGCCGCTGGACAGTAGCGGCGCGTGACGCGTGCGGCGGCCAGAGGCGCGTAGAACTCACTCAACTCAATAACAACTGGAAGGGACAAGGGTGCCTGAGAGCGGTCGCGGCCGGCCGCCATGCTGGAACGCCGGACCGGACGAGGGGTGGCGAGGAGTATGAATGGAGGGTCGGACGCGTTTTATTAAAGGGAATAGGTCACCTTGAAACATGTCTTAAAAATTGGCTATACGGGGTATATTGAGCTGAAAATCACGAATATGACATTTGTTTGGACGATAGATGGATATCCGTTGAGAAATGGACATGTTTCTCTTTTCCCCTTCATGGCCATACAAAACTTCAGGACAATGTATGACGTCATGCATATGGTAGCTTGGATATGGAAGCAATTGCATACAATAACGGCGTACTTGTAACCAAAATATGACGCGTTACCAGAGACGATATACTTACCAGAAAATCGTCGCGTTCAACTCAGGGTCGCCCCGTTTCTATATTGGGATTTGCACCTTCTTACCATACAATTTCGCAAGCTCGGAATTCTGGCTTCTGATCCCGGCAATGCATCCAGTCACTGAACCAACTCGGTGATAATAACAGACCTTGGTAATAACAACCTATATTACTTTTGTACTATTTCAAAGTTACTAATGACCACGGCCAAAGTCTGTATAAATACCACGGCTAGTTTGCGGCAGAATCTGCGTATGACGCAATTCTGACGTCAGCGGGTATGACGTCATACCTCTGGCGAGCGTTCATTCCCCGATCGTGGCCCGGCACAGCGGGAATGAAATCGGGCCCACTAGTCCTGTGTCGAAATTACTTAACGTAGAGAGGTAATTCTTTCACCACAAACCATTTTTAGATCTGCTCTACAAATCTGCTATCTCAGTCCAAAACCCCATGTTAAAGGTGAACTATTCCCTTTACACCTGTCATTATAAGCTTCATGCTTGTAAATAAGAATACATTTTGGGTGGGCATTGTACGGATTTGATTGCGCTTTACAGCTGTGTATTTTTTATAGATTTGTATTTTATTTTATCCACACAGTGCATACTCCAGGCCGATCATTTCTGTACATATCTGTGTTTGTCCCATGTCCGTGCGACTCGTGGTTGCTGAGCTACTGGTCCGGGATTGCAACCCCCAACACCCCGAACGCACCGCACGTACGGGTGGGGCTAATTATGACTTGGGACAATGTCGATTTTGCGATTTTGCAAGGCCACACAACAGCTGAGAGGCGCGCGCTATTTGGCTCGGGGTGCCTCCGCGCGGAGAAACGGGATGCGATCCGAGCCGCGGATGCGGCCGGTGTCGCGTGCAATGAAATCTTCACCCTGTACGCCGTAGGAATTTGGCTGAGTTACGTGAACAAAGGGTATTGCATCGTCACAAGATAATTGAACAACCTCTCTTTTAAAAGCAGTTGCATCCAATTCGGTTAGATAGAATCGGAGATATGACTTCCCGAAAATGGGTCATTTAACACGTGAACCCTATAGGCTAGTAGGAAATGTACCTACGCCGTAGAGCGGTAGCTTGCTGTCAAGTGTCATCTCAGTACAATGACAGGACAGAGACGCGCCAATTCCTTCAGAAGTAGGCATGACAAGTACACTATTATTTCTTAGACATGGAATAAGGAATTGGTATGGTGCGTCTGCATAGCAGATTTACATAAAAATATCACCAATTGAGAAGACACGACCTATCGAATCCTATATGGATTCGATATATATGGTACGCGTTGGGTTCGGGAATGATAATCATGTTAACCGGCTGACTCAGTCCTGCCGCAGCTGCTTTTAGGCTTTTGACGGCATATTCTGAAGAGAGCCACGCTCAAGATCACGACAACACAGCGGGTTAAAAGTACAAATTTGTATTCCGTGCCCGTACGCACCGTGTCCACGCGCACCGTATCCACGCGCACCGTGCCCACGCGCACCGTGTCCACACGCACCGTGCCCACGCGCACCGTGTCCACACGCACCATGCCCACGCGCACCGTGTCCACGCGCACCGTGTCCACGCGCACCGTGTCCACGCGCACCGTGTCCACGCGCACCGTACACAAACGCACCTCGCCCACACGCACTGCAGTTGAAAAATCGCAAAATCGCCACTGTCCCAAATCATAATTAGCCGCACCCCGCACGTACTACCTCACGCGACTGCGTCCGGGGGTTCGGCGCTCCAACATGGCGGCCAGGCGCGACAGCCCGAACCATACCCGGCTGAGCGGGGCGCCACCCTCTGGGGCGCCTCCGTAGGGGCCGCCGCCTACGGCTCGCGGCCAACGCAGGCCCTGCCCTGCACCTGGGCAGGCTTCCAGGGTGGTGGTTGGGACTGTTGTCTGGGTCCTGTTGTGGTTTGTGGGGGATGTCGTTATTTGGACGGGTGGGTTGTTTATTTCTGCTCTCGATCCTTTGGTTGGCCCGGTGGCGTGTATGGCTGTCGTCCGCCCGCGTCCGCCGTCGGGCTGACACATGGTCACAGGCTGCCTGGCGGTGGATGGACGTCGTGACTGGCGGCGGCCCGGACCCGCCGTGCCATGGCCGTCCCGGCCGCATATTTCCAAAGTGTATACAGCTGGCGGGCGTGTTTGGAAATAGCAACCACTTAGGGAGACATAAGTCAGTCAGTTTTTTTTTTGGGGGGGGGGGGGGGGGGGGGGGGTTACCGTCCATACTTGGGTTTCCAATATATCTTCCGGTTTTTCAATATATTTGAAAATTTTGATTTTCGGAAATTGTTCCCAATTTTTGTTTTCATCCCAAAATCAAAATGTTCAAATATATTCAAAAACCGGAAGATATATTGGAGATCCAAGTATGGACGATGCCCCCCCCCCCCAAACAAACAAAATCAAAGCAATATCTATCTTTTGTACTGACTTATGTTTTCTTAAGTGGCTGCTATTTCCAAACACGCCCGCCAGCTGTATACACTTGGGAATTATGCGGCCCGGTGGCTCTCCCGGCCGTTCTCACAGAGCCGGCGCCTGTCTCACCGGCCGGCGCGACTCGCCGCTATATCCGGCTGTGACTGGCGCGACTCGCCGCTATATCCGGCTGTGACCGGCGCGGCTCGCCGCTATATCCAGCTGTGACCGGCGCGACTCGCCGCTATATCCGGCTGTGACTGGCGCGACTCGCCGCTATATCCGGCTGTGACCGGCGCGGCTCGCCGCTATATCCGGCTGTGACCGGCGCGACTCGCCGCTATATCCGGCTGTGACCGGCGCGACTCGCCGCTATATTCCGCTGTGACCGGCGCGACTCGCCGCTATATCCGACTGTGACCGGCGCGACTCGCTGCTATATCCGGCTGTGACCGGCGCGACTCGCCGCTATATCCGGCTGTGACCGGCGCGACTCGCCGCTATATCCGGCTGTGACCGGCGCGACTCGCCGCTATATCCGACTGTGACCGGCGCGACTCGCCGCTATATCCGGCTGTGACCGGCGCGACTCGCCGCTATATCCGACTGTGACCGGCGCGACTCGCCGCCGCTGTCGGAGCGGCAGAGGCTGTACCGAGAGCAACACAAGCTGTGCGTAACCTCACTGCGGCCCGAGCGGTGGCATGATTAGCTGACATGACGTCACATGATTAACTGACGGCCGGCTTTCGTCGCCCGGCCGGTACACCTCGGTAACGGCCAGGCCAAGACGGCCGCCCCGCCCGGCCGGGCGTACACCTCACCTCGGCAACGGCCAGCCGCCGACGGTCGCCCCGCCCGGCCGGTTCCGCCCTTGGTTCCGCTTCCCCGCTGCGCCGGCGCGACTCAGTGACTCATGAATGGTGCGTGGCGGCGCTGCAGCGAGGCCGCCGCCGCCGCCGCCGCTGCTGCAGCGGCGGCTCGCTGTACTGCAGTCTGAGAGAGCGCCTCTGCGCTGCCGTGCAGCGGTCAGCAGTCAGCACGTCCGGAGCGCGGATTACGGACCGAGTGACGACGGTCGTGGGAGAGGACGGGCTGCGAATGGCGCCGGACGAGCGGCGCCGCAGCTGACTCCTGACCTTTCGGCGCCCCCTGGCCAGGATAAGCTCGCAGGCTGCCTGCCAGTTCGAGGGGGGGGGGGGGGCCTGGTCATGGCGTCCGTTCCGACCTTGGGCTGTTCTGTCGCCTTTCGGTCGACCCAGTCTGGCCCAGTGCCGTCGTTTGAGTTCCGATTTTATTTCCATATTCTATAAACAACGATGACTTTCGAGTGAAGCGCGCATATTAAACCGGCATTGCATTCTGTCTTTCTATTGGTGCCGCGGCTGACATCTGTTGGTTTGCTCTTGCAAGGACCATCTTTCCCGCAATGCACTTGCATGAGCTCCACTGTCACACTTCTTATCTGTGATCCGATTCGAATTAGTCCTGAATGGTCTCATTTTATTGAGCTGCGGATAAAGTGAACACCGATTGGCTCTTGATTGGCTGTTAATCTTGTCGCTCGTTAATTAGCGACTATCCTCCTACGTTACTAATGCGATCTGTCGCCGGTTGTTTTGATGGTTTTGTCTTTTTCTGGTCATGCGGGTGCCGGTTTGGTGTAAATACTGGCCGTGTTCCAGCTGCTCGGCCCCCAGGCCTGGTGACCCCCGCCGACCCCGCCGTCCCCTTGGCCAATGGCCAGTGACCGGGAGCGCCGCCCGATCCGTCCAGCTATGCTCGGCTTCAAACGTGTCTCCGGCGCGGCGGTGGCGCGTGCAGCGCCGCAGCGTCCCCCTCACGTCGACCCCGCCCCTCGGCCTCAGCGCTGTGACCGCTCGCAGCCGATCGCTGGCCGGGAATCAGAGATGCGCGGAAATGGGGAGCGCTTTCCATAGCGATATTTCGATTGGGAGGTCTCTGTCCGAGTGCCTGTCTTCGCGCCACTGTGTTATCGCCGATTGGCCCGGTATTGATGCCAAGCGGTGATTTCAACCAGAATACTGTTTCAACATCAATGGATCGTTTGGGGGCCTGCCGTCGGCGCTAGCAAACGGCGATGCAGCGTCTTTCTGCGCCTCTACTCCAGCTGGTTGCACTGAACTGTCTGTTTTTGAAGAGGTGTGTGTCCGATCGATTGGTTGAGGTGGCAGCGAGTGCCATAGCGGCGTCTGGCCGATGGTCTGGCTGATCGAGGCGGCGATGCCGGATCACCGCCATCTAAGTCCGGCAAGGACGTGCTGGGGCACAGTTTTTCATGGAAACCGCGACTTTTACACCGTTACTCGTACTGGCGCACCAGGTGTAACAATCGCGCATGACTCACAGCCAGAAGGTGGGCCTGTTACGCTACTATAATTGTTTTCCTTTATTGGGCGCCATGTGACCTTCGTTGTCGGAGCGCCCTTAAACACCAATCATCAGCAATTGTTTTCCTTGTATATTATTTGCGGCCCGCCCATCCGGCGCCTACCTCACGACATGATTAGCTGACTGCAGACGTGACCCGAAAGATCAGCCGGACTGGCCAACTGTGCAGTGTGCAGTGCTGCCAGCCGGGCCGCTGCGCGGTCTCAGCGTCGTACCGCCCGATCGCTCGACCGTGGACAGGGTCCTCTTGGTGCACCAGTGACGGTGCGGGGCGTGTTATCAAGTCGGGCCTGAAGCTGGCCTGATACTGTTGACATGAATGACGGTCCTGTTCCGATCGGGCGGGCAGCGTTCGTCGAACCGGCCCGCCAACGCCGCCGCCGCCGCACGCCGGTCTATCTCGGCATGCTCCGACTGCAGGACGGTTGGTTTCCGGTGCCAGGACGCCGAGTCGCCGCACCTCAGAGCGGCAGATTTGGAGCCGGACCATGCGGATGACCTGCAGAGGACCTGCAGAGGACAGGGACGCTGCTGAGATACCGAGCGTCTGCAGCACCGGCATGGCAGCGTCGACGTGCTGCACGGTCAGCGTGACCAGTCGTGACGCGGGACAATCGCAGAGCTTTTTACGGTGCATCGGATATGGTTTCCTTTTGAAGTGCGTGTTGGCAGGTCCTCTCCATATAACACAGCCATACTCAAGTATTGATCGAACATTAGCGCAGTGTGTCGATCACAATATGTCATGGATAACTACACATTACACAATTCCGAGATAGCAGACTTTTATTCCCTGATGACCTCATGAAGGCAATAGGCTGCATAGTGCATTCTCTATCGGCTATGCCACTTAACCTTTTTCGGAGGTGGGTTTGTTTCATCTGACTATGAAGCCGAGACTTGGGATGGTCTAGGGTTCGATGCAAATTTGCAAAGGATCAGTGATAGATGGGAACACACGGCGGCGGGAAGCTCCGCCAATATCTCGTCGTTTCCAACAAATCTTAGAGGGGTTTTCAAAATCCCCAAGCAGGGCACGGGTTAACGCACGAGTTGCTGGGATACTATCTTTGCCGCCCCCTCGTGTTACGTCGTAATATCTCGCAAGCTAATGCCAGCATCGTTACCAAATTTGAATTACTCTCTTTCACATCGGTTTCACACATGTTCATGGAAGGTAGAAAATGAGGCAATATATGTCAACCGGAAATGACGTCAGAGCTAGATCATATTTTACGTTTTTGTTGGAAATTACAGGTTTCTGAGAAAAAAACTGCCAAAAGTAGAGCTTTAACCCTCGCCCGGGTAGGGGGTGGATGCCACCCCCTCGGTTTTTCTGGAATAACTCGCGTAGTTTCCAACCGATTTCGATGCAACTTTTAGTACCCTACTTTTGAAAGAAAAAAATCCCACATACTCTGAATTTTATTTTTAACCCACATGGCCCGTGACCTGTTTCTCAAGGTCATGTCAGGCGCAACTGGCGTCCCGCAGTATCAATGCTTGTAACTTCTGCAGTTTTCGAGTGTTTGCTGTTCAGGAGCATATGTACAGGTGTTTCCAGGTGACAGTTGTGGTTTCCACTGAGAATGTGACCTCGATTGACCTTTTCAGAGGTCAACTGAGGCCATTGACCTCCGATGACCTCAGCTGACTTTTTTGGGCTTCTGGCGGTTTCTAGGACATTTTGTGACGCTGATTTCAAATTTGGGATCCATTTTACATAATTATATGTTCCACTGGGGTCATGCGCTTCCACAGGTCAACCGAGGTCACTGACCTCAGATGATCTGACATGACCTGTTTGGAATTTGGCAGTTTTATGACATTCTGTGACGCTGATTACGAATTTGGCACCCATTAAACATTATGATATGCTCATTCACGATTCCAGCTCGATACAATTCAATTTATACGCATTTTCAATTTGGATGACATTTGGGTCATTTACATGACCTAAGAGGTCACCTAATGACCAAATACATTAAAATCGGATATCAGCGGCTTCCTCTCGTCACAAGCAACACGCTCGTATTTGTCTCGAATCTCTAGCTCAATTAGGGGCGAAACGCCAATATGTGCATGTATTGTGATGTGGAAAGTTGATGAATCGTCAGTCGGATTTCCTGTACAGACATGGTCTTGGCGTCAGTCGGGGACCGAGACTCCCGGGTCCTATGTTAAAAAGGTACCTTGTATCGTTGCGTGTTCGTATATGGGAAACTGGGCTCAAGTCTCAGTCTAAAGTACTGCCGTCTTTTGCATAACGTGTTTTTAGTGTCCCATGGCCCAGATGATGGTATCGGTGGCGTGGTTGTAACCTGAATACGCAAAAACTTTTTTTTGGAGGTTTTAAAAAGTTTTTGGTTTAATTTTGCGGAAAGTACCAGTTTTCCTTCCCTACATCACTGCAGACATTTCGGATGTTGGAAATTTGGAGGTTCCGCCTTACGATTTTTTTTGACATCGTTGTGTCGCATCACTGTCACGTTGCGGCCATTGTTCGGAAAGTCAAGTCTCAGTCTATTTTTATGCTCGTCAGCCATTTGCACCCGCAGACTAAACAGAATATTTTTTTTACAGGCAAAGTTTTCACGGAACAAAACTTCCAAGTTCATAAAAATTGAGAAACGGGACACTTTTCTGACACTGCAGCCGAATGAAGTACATTCGGAGGCGCAATCTGCGTATTTGGGCCGTCGCACCAGCGGAAAATTGAGACAACTTGGCAGAAAATTACGGCGACATCGCGGCTGAATGGCCGCGCGACCACCGCGCGACTCTTTTCATCTGGCCTGATCCGCCGCTCGGTTTCGGCCCACATACCCCGCTGCCCACGGCCTGTCTGCCAGTCCACCTTCTGATAGCCTGGGGCCGTGTGTTGACCGGCTGTCGGTGGGCCCATTGCGCCCTCTCTGTGTCGGGACCAAACACCGGCCGCCGGGTGTGCAGTGTGCACTGTGGAGCGGTACCGGCCGGGCCGTGGGACGAGAGATGTGCTGTTGTGGCGGCCGTGGGAGAGACTCCCTGCTCACGACCAGTGTGGGCGGCCCGGCCACTCGGCACCGTCCGCTCCTCGCGACAGCGCCGGCGGCAGGGCGTCATGCTGGCCAGATACCCCGAGCCCGACACTGCACCTCCCGGTCCTCAGAGCGTCAGCTCTGTCATGCTGGCCAGATACCCCGAGCCCGACACTGCACCTCCCGGTCCTCAGAGCGTCAGCTCTGTCATGCTGGCCAGATACCCCGAGCCCGACACTGCACCTCCCGGTCCTCAGAGCGTCAGCTCTGTCATGCTGGCCAGATACCCCGAGCCCGACACTGCACCTCCCGGTCCTCAGAGCGTCAGCTCTGTGACGTCTCATGCCACCTCGTGACACCTATGGGATCCCAGAGCACCTCGTAGCGACTTTTGGGACCCATGTCACCTCTTGGCGCTGTGTGGCACTCCGTGGCATCTTATTTCATCTCGTGGATCTCGTGGCGCCCCTAAAGATCTTGTGCGATCTCGTAGGACCTCGTTGCGCTCACGGCACCCCTTGTTAGGCACCCCATGCTAGCACGTAACACCCCGCGGTGCCCTTTTGTGTGCCGCCACTAACCCTAGTGTTGCAGCAACCTCGGCACCCCGCGTCTGACCGCTCGACTCTCTCGCTGCCGCCGGTTCGTTGTTCGCACGGCAGCGCTGGCGGCCGCTGCTCGCCGTCCGAATGGCCGACCTACATTCTCCCGGCTGTGGCGCCGCATAATCGCCGGCCATTAACTGAATCAGAGGACCAGCAGGCCCGGCTGTGTCGTGCGCCAATTGGCGACAGCAGTGACCCGTCAGCCACCCTCTGGTCGTGCACGTATCCGGAGCGCTCAGGTCTCGTTTTTTCGGTCAACTGTTGTTGCCGCCGGACGGCGATGCAGCCGACCCAGCCGGCTGTCTCTGACCTTGTGTTCGCCCCTCGGATGCCCGCATGTTCATGCTGTACACGTGTTCACACAAAGGATCTGAGTAGTCGGTGCGCGCCTTTGATCCCAGCGCTGCAGCAAGTCCCTGGTGTGGCGGGCTGTGTACTGCGGGTTGCCATCGCTGCGGAGGAGGCAGGGCACACCAGTGGCCGCGACCATTTCTCGAAGGTGGCGGACCAGATTTGGGGCCGTGGCTTGGCCGCCGCAGTGTAATACTGTGGGCCAGCCGGACAGCCGGTCGACGTACACCAGGCAGGTCCTGCCTGCGCCGTCGCAGTGGATATTGTGGGCCATCCGGACAGCCGGTCGACGTACACCAGGCAGGTCCTGCCTGCGCCGTCGCAGTGAATACTGTGGGCCATCCGGACAGCCGGTCGACGTACACCAGGCAGGTCCTGCCTGCGCCGTCGCAGTGAATACTGTGGGCCATCCGGACAGCCGGTCGACGTACACCAGGCAGGTCCTGCCTGCGCCGTCGCAGTGAATACTGTGGGCCATCCGGACAGCCGGTCGACGTACACCAGGCAGGTCCTGCCTGCGCCGTCGCAGTGAATACTGTGGGCCATCCGGACAGCCGGTCGACGTACACCAGGCAGGTCCTGCCTGCGCCGTCGCAGTGAATACTGTGGTCATCCGGACAGCCGGTCGACGTACACCAGGCAGGTCCTGCCTGCGCCGTCGCAGTGAATACTGTGGGCCAGCCGGACAGCCGGTCGACGTACACCAGGCAGGTCCTGCCTGCGCCGTCGCAGTGAATACTGTGGGCCATCCGGACAGCCGGTCGACGTACACCAGGCAGGTCCTGCCTGCGCCGTCGCAGTGAATACTGTGGGCCATCCGGACAGCCGGTCGACGTACACCAGGCAGGTCCTGCCTGCGCCGTCGCAGTGAATACTGTGGGCCATCCGGACAGCCGGTCGACGTACACCAGGCAGGTCCTGCCTGCGCCGTCGCAGTGAATACTGTGGGCCAGCCGGACAGCCGGTCGACGTACACCAGGCAGGTCCTGCCTGCGCCGTCGCAGTGAATACTGTGGGCCATCCGGACAGCCGGTCGACGTACACCAGGCAGGTCCTGCCTGCGCCGTCGCAGTGAATACTGTGGGCCATCCGGACAGCCGGTCGACGTACACCAGGCAGGTCCTGCCTGCGCCGTCGCAGTGAATACTGTGGGCCATCCGGACAGCCGGTCGACGTACACCAGGCAGGTCCTGCCTGCGCCGTCGCAGTGAATACTGTGGGCCATCCGGACAGCCGGTCGACGTACACCAGGCAGGTCCTGCCTGCGCCGTCGCAGTGAATACTGTGGGCCATCCGGACAGCCGGTCGACGTACACCAGGCAGGTCCTGCCTGCGCCGTCGCAGTGAATACTGTGGGCCATCCGGACAGCCGGTCGACGTACACCAGGCAGGTCCTGCCTGCGCCATCGCAGTGAATACTGTGGGCCAGCCGGACAGCCGGTCGACGTACACCAGGCAGGTCCTGCCTGCGTGTTGGAACAAGTCTATCGAGACGGACTCGAAAACGCCGCTTGTTGGTGGGTCAGCTGGCAGGTCCGACCGCTGAGGAGGCAAACCATGGAGCGCGGCCTCGAGAACGGGGCCGAGTACTCGGGGTCGGCACGGGCGGCGTCGCGGACGCGAGTCGGAGTGGTGTCTTCGATGGGGGACACTGGAGTCCGTCCGGGTCGAGCTGGTTCACAGAGCGTACGATAAGGCTGTGCAGCTGGTGAGTGATGTCTCCGGCTTCCTCTTCGTCCGGAGTTGGATGGTCCACGGGGGCTTGGCCATCGGCCGGCCGCGTTGGCCCGGCCTGTCGGAACCAGAGGGTGGCGCCCCTCTCAGCCGGGTATGGCTTGGGCTGTCGCGCCTGGCCGCCATGTTGGATCGCCGAACCGAACGCGGATTAACACAGCGGGGCTGTTGGGGGTTGCAATCCCGGACCAGTATCTCGGCAAACACGAGTCGCACGGACATGGGACAAACACAGATGTGTATATAAATGATCGGCCCGGAGTATGCACTGTGTCGATAAAATAATACAAACAATCGATACAAATTATACAGCCGTAAAGCGCAATAAAATCCGTCCAATATCCACCCAAAATGTATTCATATTTACAAGCATGAAGCTTATAATGACGGGTTTAACCCTCGCCCGTGCAGCGTCCGATTAGTGCGTGACCGTGCAGGGGGGTACAAGCCCCCCCAGCGTTTCGCCCCCTAATTGGGCTAGAACTTCGATTAAAAAACGAGCGTGTTGCTTGTCACGAGAGGAAGCCACTGACACCCGATTTTAAGGTCCTAGGTCATTAGGTGACCTCTGAGGTCATGTCAACGACCCAAAATTAAGCCAAATTGTAAATGCGTATAAATTGAATTTAATCGAGCTAGAATCGCGAATGAGCATATAATTATGCTAAATGGGTGCCAAATTTGAAATCAGCGTCACAAAATGTCAAAGAAACTTCCAAATTCCAAAAAGGTCATGTCAGGTCATGCCAGGTCATTTGAGGTCAGTGACCTCGGTTGACCTGTTGGGGCACATGACCCCAGTGGAACATATAATTATGTAAAATGGATCCCATATTTGAAATCAGCGTCACAAAATGTGCTAGAAACTGCCAGAAGCCAGAAAAGTATTATGAGGTCATCGGAGGTCAGTGACCTCGGTTGACCTCTAAAAAGGTCAATCGAGGTCACAATCTCAATGGAAACCACAACTGTCACCTGGAAACATCTGTGCATTTGCCCTTGAACAACAAACACTATGAAACTGCACAAGTTACAAGGATCAATACTATGAGACGCCAGTTGCGCCTGACATGACCTTGAAAAACAGGTCAAAAGTCACGGGTCATGTGACCTACAACTTAAAAATTTCAGAATATGTGTCATTGTTCACAAGTAGGGTACTGAAAGTTTCATCGCAATCGGTTGATATTTACGCGAGTTATTCCTGAAGAACTGAGGGGGTGGCATCAACCCCCTGCACTGGCGAGGACTAATAAAACGCGTCCGACCCCTCCATTCATACTCCTCGCCACCCCTCGCCCGGCCCGGCGTTCCAGCGTGGCGGCCGGCCGCGACCGCTCTCAGGCACGTATTCGTATTCGCATTCGTATTCGTATTCGTATTCGTATTCGTATTCGTATTCGTATTCGTATTCGTATTCGTATTCGTATTCGTATTCGTATTCGTATTCGTATTCGTATTATTATTAGTTTATTAAGGATTCATCCACGCAGTGGGTATTATGAACCCTGTACATTGTAGATAAAGGTGACAGACATTTACACATACACTATGGGAACGGTCACGGTCACGATGCATGCAAAACAACACGGACATCCGATTGTCATTCATGTTTGCTGACCCATGGCCCGCAGGAACGCCCCGCGACTCCGCACCTCGGTAATGTCAGTCGGGAGGGAATTCCACGCACTCGCGGCCCTATATGAGAAGCTTCTCTGCGTGGCTGACAGACATCTCTCCAGCTGCAGCTTTCCCGCAGCGACAGCTCTCGTTTCCCTCTGGGATACCTGGGATCGTCTAACAAAAAGAGCTCTGAGGGCTGGCGGGCATTTGTGGTCATTCAGCGCACTAAACACTTTGAGGCAGTTTCGCTGATGCACCATCTCCTTCGCACTCAGCCACTCTAACGAGTTGAGGACAGGTGATATATGCTCACTGCGCCGCACCCCAGAGACAAGTCTCGCCGCATAGTTGACGGTTTTCTGAATCCGTGACAGATGGCATTGGGCGGCCCCGCCCCAAACGGGGAAACTACAGAATGTGGGGGGAAACGTGAACCTGTACCAGGAGCTCAATGGCTTTTGGGTGCGAAATAGTGGCGAATTTTGTAGAGGGATAAAAGGATAGCGTTGCACTTGCGAACCACCGTCGATATATGTGGCTCCCAGGTCAGACCTTGGTCCAGGACCATTTTTTTTGTATTGTACTAAAATCAAACCATCAACCAAGGGAACGCTCAGACTCAGGTGTAGTTACATCTTTGTGCTACGCTATCTGTTTGACTCTCGAAATTGAGGTGCTGGTCGATTGTCACTCCGATAATTTTGATTTTGTTTGAGTGATGCAACTGAACACCGTCGAATTGAACCGTTTGGCTGACGGCTCGATCGGTGCTTTTTGGAGTACCAGCAATCATAAACTTGTTTTGTCTGCATTTACTTTTAAGAGCGTTTCTACTGAACCAGCTGGAAATTTCCTTCAAATCTGTATCTCTATGACGTGCCGCAGCTCATCAGTAGAGTCCGGCTTTGAACTGTGCAGTATTTGTCTGTCATCTGCGTAACTGGTGACTTTACCGAATTTTCCGTGACTGGCTAGGTCATTCATAAAAGGCTGAACATGATTGGTCCCAGTGTCCCGCCTTGAACGACTCCAAAATGTACCTCAAAGATGTTGTTCCCCCCTTGACAGTCTGCGTTCTACCTGCAAAATAGTCCTCTATCCAGTGAGATGATATCCCATACCATCCCAGCTTCGAAAGAAGGGTTCTGCGCTCTACGCAATCAAAGGCTTTTGACAGGTCGAGTGACGTAATCGACGTCACCAGACCCCTGTCCGTGTTGCCACCGTTGTGACTGACGATGTCGAGCAGGGGGGCCGGGTGGGTCAGTTGGTAGAGCATTATACTCGGAATCCAAGGGTTCCGGGTTCGAGTCTGGCTACTGGCGCAAGTCATTCGGTTCCCCGCCCCGGAGGAGGTGGTTCCCCTCCCCACCCGCGGCGGCATATAGCTATAGGCTGGACTACGTGGTGGGCGAGAACCCCTCCCCCTCCCTCCCCAACCCCCTCCCCCCCAAAAAAAAATGTCGAGCACGGCGTCCTCCGTCGAGTGGGCTGTACGATAGGCAAACTGAGTAGCTGACAGGATAGAGTTGCACGTCAAATAGTTTAAAATATGTAGGCTCACTACCTTCTCCGTGAGCTTGGCGATAACATTCAGTACACTAACAGGTCTAAAACTGGCTGGTTCAGACACATCTCCAGATTTGTGAATCGGAACCACTGTGGCATGTTTCCATACCGCAGGAACAATGACCCTTTGAGAGAATACGAGAGAATGATTGATGATATGCAGCACTGTTGGACCGATCACCTCAAAACACTGACGCAGCAGCTGCACCGTGATGCCGTCACTACCGGCTGCCCACGAGTTGGTCAGTTTGCGCAGAGCGGCACTGAGCTCCGGCAGCGTCACCGGATACACGCGGAACACGGAGCTGCACACTCTCGGTGGACGCGGATACACTGGCTCGCACGAACGCCCACTCATTTCGTCAGCTATGCGACGGACGACGCCGGCGAAGTATTCATTACACTCGTCAGAGTTTAGCGAGCTGCTCGGTTGGGACGACACGGCCGCCGACGAGCTGTACGCGTACTTCCGCATATTGCCCCACATCTTCTTGTTGTTTGATGAACCGGAGGGTGCGGTAAAGAAGTCGATGCGAGCATGAGCGATCCGGCGCTTGAAGTCGTTTCGCAGCCGACGATAACGAATTAAAGGGGGGTAACTACCATGCCACTTTGCATTGCCTTTACACTGGAGCGGGATTCGACTGCCATGGTGACGTCACGGCTACCAAACAACTTGCGCCCCCCCCCCCCCGGGTCGGAACCCGGTGGCGTCTTTCTGGGACGGCCCCGGCGGCGGGGACGGCGGCGACGACGTGCCCCTGCCCAGCTGGCTGTGCTGGGCTGCTGTGACGTCATCATGTGTTGCCCTGGCAGCGGCGGCGGCGCCGCGCCCGGGGGGGGGGGGGGGGGGCGGTAGTGACGTCACCCGGCGCCGTCAGTGGCGGCGGCCTTGGGCCGGCCGGGTGGCAAGTTTACAACCATGCTACGGAATTCACACCGCCCGCCGGTTTCGAGCGCTGATTGGTCCATACGCTCTGTGGGTGACGTCACAGCCGCGGCGCTTGTACTCTGGGCGCTGATTGGTCAGTACGCTGAACTAGCCGTTAGTCGGAACCGCACGTTACGAGACTCCCTTGGAAGCATGAGCGAGTCTACGCACCAGCGCTCGTTGCCTTGGTTACGCTCACGCAAACTACAGTGTCAAGGCCGTTTAAAGTGCATTGTTTACGTTCTTATGGTTGTGCTTATGATTTGAGATCTTTAATTTCTTGCGAGTTTGTCTTTACGGACGCCAGATGGAAACAAACAAGTGTTAATTTCACCCAGATTCGAATCCGCCGGTTTCGTTAAAGGGAATGTTTCACCTTTGTATTGGGTTTTAACTGAGATCTTTGGCCGATAACCATTATCTTTGGCCGTTATTGAAATGTCGAAAATACTAAGGTCATTTTCTCCCAAACTTAGCCGTTTTTAAGCAATTTAAATTTCCCATTTGCAAAATGGGGTCTAGGCTAGTGCCGCCGCTGATTGGTTGACAGCCACTTTGTCAGCCAATCAGCGGCGGTCTATAGCTCAATAATGACGTCATCATCCCCAATTTAAAACCCTAATTTGTATAAAGTTAAGTGACTTTTCGAGAGAAAATATATCACCATCGTTTTCAGCAGTACTTCATATTTTCGATCAAATCATCCCCCGCCCCTGCAGTTCGTGTTCGGCGCAAACCCCCTGCAGTGCGCGGGTTAATAGTTAATAGTTTCAAACGCCTGTCAAACGCCGTAGCGAGGGGCATCGGAATGAATTCGGCCAGGTGCTGGTGTGTCACCACAACGGAAGACACCTTGGGAAACGAAAGACCCACAACTTAATACGGAGGCCCGTTTTCCAACCATGCATAGCTCTACCGTTGGCATAATGTTTATCATTCATAATAGCAACACTTTCCCTAAGGATGCAGGTATGGTTTGGTAGAATATAAATAAGTCAGTCAGTCAGTCAGCTAGTTGGTCGCCTATACCACCGCTTCGGTGACCAATGAGCGTATGACACAAAACCCTCCCATGAACCGTGCACATCTCGCGCCGACGTAGCTGACTGCGCGTTTGGCCGTTTGAAACCCTCCCATGAGCCGTGCACACCTCGCGCCGACGCAGCTGACAGCGCGTTTGCGCGTTTGAAACCCTCCCACAAGCCGTGCGCACCTCGCGTCGACGGAGCTGGCGTCACATAACGTCACCACCGGCGGGTGGTGCGAATTCTGTAGCATGGTTGTAAACTTGCGGGCGGGTGCGAGCCCCGCGTGGTACCGCCCGGCGTCTCAGGGAGCGGGAGCGCGGCGGCTGTTCGCCCGGGGGTGCGGGCGCACCGGCTAGCGGCTCAGATGTCGGCGATGACAGCGCGGCAGCGGCGTTTCCAGGCGCAGCGACGCTCCTCAGCTGAGCGGCAAACTCCGGTGGCAGGATGCCGAGGGCGATGGCGTCGTACCAGGTGCACTATCCAGGCCCTGTACGACGGAGACAGTGATGGTCGCCGTGGCCGCGTCCAAGGTCAGGTCAATGGTCGCCGTGACTGCGTCCAAGGTCAGGTCACACTGGAAGGCGCCGCGACACTGCAGCTCGTGCCCATCGGCGGCGTCGAGTTTGTCGGCGGGCGGGGACAGGCCAGCCATGTTGATCGGCAGGGATTCAGCCTGTGACTTGTCGGCGGGCGGGGACAGGCCAGCCATGTTGATCGGCAGGGATTCAGCCTGTGACTTGTCGGCGGGCGGGGACAGGCCAGCCATGTTGATCGGCAGGGATTCAGTCTGTGCCACGCCGATGCAGGAGATCTCCGCGCCGGTGTCCGGTGTCCATGGCGCTGTGCCGGTCCCGTGGCTGTGGGTCATAAACAGCTGGACCCGAGGTGTCCGGCGGCAGGACAGTCCAATGACCCGAATGTCGGACACGTACAGCGCGTTCACGCGAGGCTGGTACGACCCTTGGTCGCAGTGTTGTGACTGACGACCTTCGTCTCGCCATGAGGCGAATTCGCGCAGGCTGGCACCCTCCATCAGCCGGGGCGCGGGCGTGGCCGTCGCGCCGAGCCATCTTGTGGCGCGGTGGGTGGCTGGGAGGTCAGCGTCGGAGGCGTCCGTCTGGGCGGTCGGTCCTTGCGCGGAGTTGGCTGGCCTGGCTCGCTGCTTCGGCGATCGCCAGTATGCGTTCCTCCCGTCGAGTGGACGTCCTGGCCTGCTCCTGCAGCAGGTCCGTCAGACGGGACACGGTGTCCGCGAGTGCGTCGTCCGGGTCCATGGCGATGGGGAACTACCGACGCGCCATGTTGAGTTGCGTAGTCCCCGGGACAAACACACCACGGAACGGAGACTCTGTATTCGACACAGCGGGCTACTCAGACACACGTTCTCGCGCGGGCGACTCAGACGTGACTGCCGCCGGCCGGGTCTGGCCGCCGGCCGGCCGGCCATCTGGGGGAGGTGTCGGATCACGATGTTTCCGACACCGGACATGTGGACAACAGCGGGGTCGGGCCGCCTTTACGCGGTGGGAAGCAGAGACGTTCGGTGCGGGTACCCGCCCGCCAAGTCGGGTCGCCCCCGGCTTGGAAATAGAACGGTCCCCAATCGTGCCCTCTCCGCGAGGGCTCCTGGCGGCGGCTACCCGCCGCCGCCGCACGTAGATTCATTATTCATGTTCACATGCATATACATATACATATACAAAACGAGTGATTGGAAGGCCTTATTTTAATCTAAAAATTCATGTTTTGAAACTTATTTTAAGCTAAAAAAACGAATAAGCTTAAAACAAGTTTCAAAACATGATTTTTTAGATTAAAATAAGGCCTTCCAATCACTCGTTTTACATATGTCACATAAATACTCTTAATATATACATATACATATACATATACATTGTGTATTATTGTGTATTAATACAATATCACCAACAGGCAATGCCCAGTGCAGGCGAAATCAAAAGTTAAAACAGCATACATACACTAAAAAATACACATAATAAATAATAAAGATGATAAACATTCAAAATGCACAGTAAAGGTATACACTAAGAATACAAAACCTATCCTATGGCGCCGCGATGACGTACATTTTCACGCAGTTTTTAAACGAAAAAAAAGAGCTCATACTAAACATATCTACCGCCGGAACTTTACTTAAAAAGCAGTTCATCTCCTCGGGAAGGCGGTTCAAAATCCCTGTCTTTACAGTGTTCACACGAGCGTACGGTGTTTGGAACAGCGAAAGACGACGGGTGGCGCGCCCAGGAATGTGGAGCGAGAAACAGCTGAGCAGATAGGGGGAGTCAACCTTATCTCGGTAAATGTTCCTCAGAAACATCGGGTCGTACTGTCGACGTCTGGCCTGCAAGGTAGGTATACCAAACATTTGCAGCAGTTCTTCATAGGCCAGAGAGCGAGTCACAACATTGTTGGCTCGGGACGCCATCCACATAAGAAACTTATGCTGAACGCGTTCCAGTCCCTCCACATGTGACTTGGCCGCGCCACCCCAAATTACACACCCGTATTCCAGGATGGACCGGACGTTTGCATGGTACGTGGCCTGCAAGGTTTCCTTGCAGAATTTCTGCCGAGGAAGACCAGTTTGGAAAGATCTGATCAAAATGCCGAGAGCTCTGTTGGCTTTAGAAATAGTTTGATTGGTGTGAGCCGAAAAGGTTAATTTTTTATCCAACATGAGTCATGACGCCTAAATCACGTACCTCAGAGACGCGCTCAAGAACCGATCCACCGATGGCATACGCATGTCGAACAGGAGATGTTCTTAAGCTCACCGTGAAGGCAAAACATTTTTGATGGATTTAGGCGTAGCTTCCAGTCTGCCGACCATCTGCTGAGACTATTTAGGTCAGACTGGAGCTGATCACCATCAAACGTTGTCCTCACACGGTGGTACGGTTTGACATCGTCCGCGTACATGACACACTGGGACGATTGCACAGCCATGGGCAAGTCATGAATACAAAGCGCGAATAAAAGAGGTGCCAGAAGCGACCCTTCCGGGACGCCTGATGTCACGTTGCGCCACTCCGATGTTTTGCCATTCACCACCACCCTTGCTCCCTATCGAACAGATATGAGGTAAACCAGTTTAGAGCTTTGTCGGACACATGATTATAATTTTGAAGCTTATAGATCAACAGCTGATGGCTGACAGACTGGAAAGCTGCCGAAAAGTCTGTGTAAATTGTGTCCGTTTGACATCGATCCGATATTGAGGGCTAGGCGTGGTGCAGTTATGTGGCTAAATTGGTGACGCACGAGCGATGTGCGAGAGAAAACCGTGCTGTGAGACGCTGTGTTGCTGTGACGCTAAATTGGTGACGCACGAGCGATGTGGCAGAAAACCGTGCTGTGACGCTGTGCTGTGACGCTGTGCCGCTAAATTGGTGACGCACGAGCGATGTGCGAGAAAACCGTGCTGTGAGACGCTGTGTTGCTGTGACGCTAAATTGGTGACGCACGAGCCATGTGCGAGAAAACCGTGCTGTGACGCTGTGCTGTGACGCTGTGCCGCTAAATTGGTGACGCACGAGCGATGTGCGAGAAAACCGTGCTGTGAGACGCTGTGTTGCTGTGACGCTAAATTGGTGACGCACGAGCCATGTGCGAGAAAACCGTGCTGTGACGCTGTGCTGTGACGCTGTGCCGCTAAATTGGTGACGCACGAGCGATGTGGCAGAAAACCGTGCTGTTAGACGCTGTGCTGTGCTGTGACGCTAAATTGGTGACGCACGAGCGATGTGCGAGAAAACCGTGCTGTGAGACGCTGTGCTGTGACGCTGTGCCGCTAAATTGGTGACGCACGAGCGATGTGCGAGAAAACCGTGCTGTGAGACGCTGTGCTGTGACGCTGTGCCGCTAAATTGGTGACGCACGAGCGATGTGGGAGAAAACCGTGCTGTGAGACTGTGACGCTGTGCCGCTTTCTCTTGATGTGGGAGAAAACCGATCGGTTAAATTGTGGCTGTGGTATGACCGCAAACGTTTTTAGGTGGGGTCACGTGACCTGGCCTGGTGACCTGACCTGAGATGACTCGAGGTAAACAAAAACTCAGACTATGTGGGTAATTGATGGCCAAACAGCTGTGCCAAATTTGGCGGTGCTGTGCGCCGCCGTTTCCCCGCTATTCATGCAAAACCGGAGAGGGGGGGGGGGGGGGGGGGGATCTCCATGCGCGTGTTAAAGGGAATGTTCACCCTTGCATTGGTTTTGAACTGAGATGGCCATTATCTTTAGCCGTTATTGAAATGTCGAAAATACTAAGGTCATTTTCGCCAAAACGTAGCCGTTTTTAAGCAATTTAATTTCGCATTTGCAAATTGGGTCTAGGGTAGTTCCGCCGCTGATTGTCTGACAGCGACTTCAAGATTCTTGGTCCTGGAAGTCAGACGACTTGTATTTCTCGAACCTTGGCTGGAGTAGCCGCTGCGAGTACGATGTAAATAACGCGATAGGTGCGGTCCGTAAATAACGCGATAAGTTGAAGTGGAGGGGGAGGGAATGCGGAAAGGGGAGGGGAGGGGACACACCCCGACACATTCCACTGACCTGCGCGGGGCTGATGGGGCTTCGGCCAGGCAGTTACGGCGCCCTAAAACCCCAATCATCATCATCATCATGATCCGGATCCCCGCCATCGGCAATATAATACCGACGCCCGAGGAGGTGCGGCGCAGCGACGTCGGACTGCGATCAGGGCCCTCCAGAGCCGCTGGGAGTGCCCGCGGCCGGAGGGCAGTACAACATCAACAACGTGATCAGGTCAGGTCAGGGCCCTCCAGAGCCGCTGGGAGTGCCCGCGGCCGGAGGGCAGTACAACATCAACGTGATCAGGTCAGGCAGGGCCCTCCAGAGCCGCTGGGAGTGCCCGCGGCCGGAGGGCAGTACAACAACAACAACGTGATCAGGTCAGGTCAGGGCCCTTCAGAGCCGCTGGGAGTGCCCGCGGCCGGAGGGCAGTACAACATCAACAACGTGATCAGGTCAGGTCAGGGCCCTCCAGAGCCGCTGGGAGTGCCCGCGGCCGGAGGGCAGTACAACATCAACATGATCAGGTCAGGCAGGGCCCTCCAGAGCCGCTGGGAGTGCCCGCGGCCGGAGGGCAGTACAACAACAACGTGACGTGCCGCGCGCCCCCACCGCTCGACTCGGCTGCCGATTTGAGCGCTGGCTTCCTGGCCCTGTTTCACCAAGTTAATATATTCCTTTTCGATGCCGTACATATTCACTTTTGTCATACTATGACATATTCTGTTTCACCAAATGCCGTACTTATGCCAATACTTATGCTTATGCCATTTACTTATGTTTATGCCATTCTTATTACCATACTTATGCCATTCAAAGTATGACAGCCAAAGTACGGCAATTTTTGAATATATTCCATTTCGACCGGCCGATCTACTTTTGTAGCCAGCTGCCGAGTTTGTTTACATTCAAAGTATGCCAGTTTGAGTGGTATACTTTGGGTCCTCCGCGCCAAGCTCAGTGCGGTTTTTATTGCGATTCAATCATCAACGGATAGATGGTGAGCGAATTTTAGTGGAATATTTATTGTTTTATTATTAACCCGCGCACTGCAGGGGGGTTGATTTCCGCCCCCCCTCAGGTTTTTCAAAGATATCGAAAAAACGGCGGCGCGCAGCGTCGCCGGGTTTTCGCACACCTGTCAGCAGGCACGTAGCCAGGATTTCGTCCAGGGGGGGGGGGGGGGGCGCCTCGAAAGGGCCCCTTCCCGAGCGTTGAAAGGGCCCCTTCCCAAGCGTTGAAAGGCCACCCCCCCCCCCCCCCAACAAAAAACGCATGAAAAGGCACGTTACAAGGCTGGAAAATGCAGTATGGCAGGTATGGCATGGGCCATACCAACGTTTAGGAGCTGGAGTTAGCAAACTGCCACATCAAGTTTGCAACCAGCGACACGAATTTGGAATCAGCTATACCAACTTGGAATATTTTTTAAGCTCAAGACCTGGAACTCTTAAAACAAATTGCGCCGCGGAGCGGCGCGAAAATTTTGAGTTTTATTCCCTGTACAACTGTATTCTTACTGTTGAAAGGCCCAAGGTCCCTTCAGATCGTCTAGGGGCCCCTCTGACCTTTTCTACGCCCTTCCGACCTGTTCAGGGACTCGTCTGGGATCCGCGAAGCGAAAAGACATGAGTGGGTGATATATATATATATATATATATATATATATATATATATATATATATATATATATATATATATATATATATATATATATATATATATATATATATATATATATATATATATATATATATATATATATATATATATATATATATATATATATATATATATATATATATATATATATATATATATATATATATATATATATATATATATATATATATATATATATATATATATATATATATATATATATATATATATATATATATATATATATATATATATATATATATATATATATATATATATATAATACAAAGAGGGCTTACTCTATAGGAAAAAATCAAATCGGATCTTTCGGGTATATTGTAGCACTCTGACGAAGGTTGTTACATAACCCCGAAAGCTCCGCTTTTAATATTTGTATTGTGGAGTAAGTCCTCTTTGTATTTAATCTTCATCTGGGATCTCTAAGTGCTTTGACCCTTCCGGTCTCACCAGAGACTCCTCTGACCTTCCAAGAAGCCCCTCTTGTGTGTCAAGGGGCCGATTCGGCCTGTTCAGAGGTCCTTCCGACCTGGCCAGGGACTGCACTGGCTGCTTTGTCGCCCTGCCGACATGCTCAGGGGCAGGGACGGCGGATTGCGGGGCGCAGGGTACCCAAAATCCCCCCTCCCCTTAAATGAAAATCCTGAGGAGGGGAATGGTCATGTTGCCCCCAGATTGAGCAGGCTAAAATATGGGGGGGGGGGGCAAAACTACCCTTTGCCCCCCAGGATTTTCGACTGGGGGAATTTTGGGTACCCTGCCCCCGCAATCCGCCGGCCCTGCTCAGGGGTCCCTCCGGCCTGCCCAGGGGCCCCTCCAGTCTGGCTAGGAACTCATCCGGCATGTTCAAGGGGCCTTCCGACCGGCCCAGGGACCCTTTCGGTCTAGCCAGGGGCCCCTCTGACTTGCCCAGGCGCCCCTCCGATCGGCCCAGCGACTCTTCTGGTCGGCCTGCGCTGGCTGCTTTGTCGCCCTGCCGACATGCTCAAGGGGCCCCCCGACCTACCCTGGAGCCCCTCCGTGCTAGCCAGGGGCCACTTCGGCATGTTCAGGGGCCCTTCTTACCCGCCCAGGGGTCCTTTCGGTCCGGTCAGGGGCCCCTCCGATCTGCGCAGGGGCCCTTTTAACTTTCCAGGGGCCTTCTGGTCTCTCCAGGGGCCCTTCAACCTACTAAGGGCCCCTTCCGACCTAGCAAGGGACTGCGCTGGCTGCTTTGTCGCCTTGCGACATGCTCCGAGGTCCCTCCGACCTGCCCTGGGGCCCCTCCGTGCTGGCTAGGGGCTCATTCGGCATGTTCAGGGGCCCTTCTGACCCACCTAGGGGCCCTTTCGGTCTGGTCAGGGCCTCTCTGACCTGCACAGGGGCCCTCTTTAACTTCCCAGGGGCCTTCTGGTCTGTTTTAGGGGCCCTCCAACCTGCTCAGGGGCCCTTATGACCTGGCAAAGGACTGCGCTGGCCGCTTTGTCGCCCTGTCGACATGCTCAGGGGCCTCTCAACCTGCCCAGGGGCCCCTCTGTGCTGGCTAGGGGCCCATTCGACTTGTTCAGGGGGCCCATTCGACGTACTCAGGGGGCCCTCAGACCCGCTCAGGGGCCCTTTCGGTCTGGCCAGGGGCCCCTCTGACATGCACAGGGCTCTTTTGAACGTCCAAGGGGCCCTCTGGTCTTTCAGAGAGGGCCCTGGTGGCCCTAAAGGACCTCTGAAGTCCTCCAAACTCTCTAAAGACCACGCTTCGTGTATTAAAGAGCCTATGATACCGCGCTTCGCGCGGTCTCGTCGGCCCTTTTCGGCGCGCTGCGCGGGCCGAAAAGGGCCCTCGCGCGCCAAAAAAAGCCCTCCTGGCCTCCAGGGGGGGGGGGGGGGGGGGCGGGGCGGGCGGGCGGGCGGGCGGGCGTCCCCGCCGCCCTCCCCTTGGCTACGTGCCTGCCTGTCAGGACATCAATTGCGCACACTTTGAAAAACAAAATAACCTCGGGTCATCTCAGGTCAGGTCACCAGACCAGGTCAAGTGACCCCACCTCCAAAAATCTTTGCAGTTGTGCCAAAGCCAGAGTTTTTCACCGATCAGTTTGAAACTTACAGGATGTCATGAGGACATACGTACTTACAATTCTTTTATCTCGGAATTTTGATATCGGTGACCTAAGGTTAGGTAAATTTCGTAACCTCCCCATAATAAGTCAATGGGGAAATATACAAATGCTAAGGATATGCATGATATTAGTACAATTACTTCTGGATCATGTTATTATAGGATATTCTTGATGATCCAAGTGTAAGTTTTGTTCAGTGACCCCTATTGGGTCATTTAAGGTCATGCGAGGTCACCATCACTTTTTTATCAATAACTCTCGACATAATGAAGACAGAGAAGTAAAACAGACATCAATGTGTTTGTCTTGTCGAGACACGTCTTCCCATATGCAACATGCCCTACTTGGGTCACCACTTGACCTTGAGCTGGTCAAATTTTAAGTTAACTTAACAAAGTCACCATGTATATCATTCAAAGCGCCTTGACAAGATAAACACATGACGTAAACAGTTTTACGTTATCTGTATTACATCAAAAGTTAATAGCGAAAAAGATTTGGCAAAAAAACGTAATTTTCCCTTTTTTACCTCTGGAGCCTCAAATGTTGACCTGAGATCAAATTTGAGGACACCTTAGCGATTTCAAATTTCACTGGCTGGCGTTTGCTTTTTTCTGTTTGTTTCTAACTAGCATAGTTTCTGAGATATATGGGAAATTCTGGAGCGATGTCCTTAAACAGGAAAACAAATGGGAAATTTGACCTTTGATGACCTCTGGTGACCTCAATTTTGATCTGACCTAAAACAATACTGAAATGCTTTCGATAGAACATGTATCAAGCTATCAATTGCCGTTTTCCGCTTCTCGCTACGTAGCGTAGTTTTCGATATCTCAGGGGGGGGGGGGGGGGGGGCGGAAATCAACCCCCCTGCGGTTCGTGTTCGTCGCAAAGCCCCTGCAGTGCGCGGGTTAATTGTTGTGTCGTTCGTTTTTTTGTTGTTGCATTTTCCTGTTCCTGTTTGTGTTTTTGCTGGCATCTGTTTTGAGCGTCGGTGATCTGGAGAATGGAAGGTCAATGTGAAGCTGGTGAAGGCCATGTTGGGCCTATTCGTAGAAGACGCAGTCAAGTAATCTTGGAAGACGCGTTGTCCGACCGCGGACAAACGGTGATGTAGATTTGTCTGCAGATAAATTTAGGTGAGATATATTTACTTAGAAATTGCAGTTGTGTGATTACAGAAAGGACGGTAGATAATTTTTTTTGGTATGTTTGGTCGTAATAAAAGCTTCGGGAAGGTCTTTCACTGTGTATGTATTTTAACCGAATAATATCCCAAAAAGCGGCGCTGACGAGACTCGAACTTGCGACTACCAGATCTATGTGCCGGCGCTCTACCACTTGCGCCTTCGCAGCACTCGTCAGGGCACGGCGACAAGATTGTTTACAATGTCGACCTTGGAATGACGCATGCGTTATTCCAAGAAAATATAAATGCAAATACAAAGCCTTTGAAAACCATGCAATTATATATAAATAAAACCAAATAAATATACAAATATAAATATATATCACACATATACATCAGTATATATTTTCCGTTATTTTCCGTCTGGAGACGGACAATATAGTGCCGCCCGCTAGCCAATCAGTGCGCTGCTCTGAGTGCATGCGCGAATATTTCTCTTAATATATTCTCTACGGCAAGTAATATGTTCCCGTGGTGAAACATAATAGTATTACTGTCTTAATTTGGATGCCGTACTTTTCGAAGGTACGGCATGGATATATTAACTTGGTGAAACGTCCCTGGTGGCTCCGGGAGATGACGGTCCGACAGCGGGTGACTGGCGACGGCGTGGCGACTCGGCCGCCCAGCACGGCACATGTACTGCGTGTGGAGGTGGCCAGTCCAATTCATCGCCTGGTAGATACGAAGTCGAGTGGATATTGAGGGTTGGTGGATCACCTCCCAGCACGGCACATGTACTGCGTGTGGAGGTGGCCAGTCCAATTCATCGCCTGGTAGATACGAAGTCGGCTCGGCCGCCCAGCACGGCACATGTACTGCGTGTGGAGGTGGCCAGTCCAATTCATCGCCTGGTAGATACGAAGTCGGCTCGGCCGCCCAGCACGGCACATGTACTGCGTGTGGAGGTGGCCAGTCCAATTCATCGCCTGGTAGATACGAAGTCGGCTCGGCCGCCCAGCACGGCACATGTACTGCGTGTGGAGGTGGCCAGTCCAATTCATCGCCTGGTAGATACGAAGTCGGCTCGGCCGCCCAGCACGGCACATGTACTGCGTGTGGAGGTGGCCAGTCCAATTCATCGCCTGGTAGATACGAAGTCGACTCGGCCGCCCAGCACGGCACATGTACTGCGTGTGGAGGTGGCCAGTCCAATTCATCGCCTGGTAGATACGAAGTCGGCTCGGCCGCCCAGCACGGCACATGTACTGCGTGTGGAGGTGGCCAGTCCAATTCATCGCCTGGTAGATACGAAGTCGACTCGGCCGCCCAGCACGGCACATGTACTGCGTGTGGAGGTGGCCAGTCCAATTCATCGCCTGGTAGATACGAAGTCGAGTGGATATTGAGGGTTGGTGGATCACCTCCCAGCACGGCACATGTACTGCGTGTGGAGGTGGCCAGTCCAATTCATCGCCTGGTAGATACGAAGTCGAGTGGATATTGGGGGTTGGTGGATCACCTCCCAGCACGGCACATGTACTGCGTGTGGAGGTGGCCAGTCCAATTCATCGCCTGGTAGATACGAAGTCGAGTGGATATTGGGGGTTGGTGGATCACCTCCCAGCACGGCACATGCACTGCGTGTGGAGGTGGCCAGTCCAATTCATCGCCTGGTAGATACGAAGTCGAGTGGATATTGAGGGTTGGTGGATCACCTCCCAGCACGGCACATGTACTGCGTGTGGAGGTGGCCAGTCCAATTCATCGCCTGGTAGATACGAAGTCGAGTGGATATTGAGGGTTGGTGGATCACCTCCCAGCACGGCACATGTACTGCGTGTGGAGGTGGCCAGTCCAATTCATCGCCTGGTAGATACGAAGTCGAGTGGATATTGAGGGTTGGTGGATCACCTCCCAGCACGGCACATGTACTGCGTGTGGAGGTGGCCAGTCCAATTCATCGCCTGGTAGATACGAAGTCGAGTGGATATTGAGGGTTGGTGGATCACCTCCCAGCACGGCACATGTACTGCGTGTGGAGGTGGCCAGTCCAATTCATCGCCTGGTAGATACGAAGTCGAGTGGATATTGAGGGTTGGTGGATCACCTCCCAGCACGGCACATGTACTGCGTGTGGAGGTGGCCAGTCCAATTCATCGCCTGGTAGATACGAAGTCGAGTGGATATTGGGGGTTGGTGGATCACCTCCCAGCACGGCACATGTACTGCGTGTGGAGGTGGCCAGTCCAATTCATCGCCTGGTAGATACGAAGTCGAGTGGATATTGAGGGTTGGTGGATCACCTCCCAGCACGGCACATGTACTGCGTGTGGAGGTGGCCAGTCCAATTCATCGCCTGGTAGATACGAAGTCGAGTGGATATTGAGGGTTGGTGGATCACCGCCCAGCACGGCACATGTACTGCGTGTGGAGGTGGCGAGTCCAATTCATCGCCTGGTAGATACGAAGTCGAGTGGATATTGAGGGTTGGTGGATCACCGCCCAGCACGGCACATGTACTGCGTGTGGAGGTGGCGAGTCCAATTCATCGCCTGGTAGATACGAAGTCGAGTGGATATTGGGGGTTGGTGGATCACCTCCCAGCACGGCACATGTACTGCGTGTGGAGGTGGCGAGTCCAATTCATCGCCTGGTAGATACGAAGTCGAGTGGATATTGAGGGTTGGTGGATCACCTCCCAGCACGGCACATGTACTGCGTGTGGAGGTGGCCAGTCCAATTCATCGCCTGGTAGATACGAAGTCGAGTGGATATTGAGGGTTGGTGGATCACCTCCCAGCACGGCACATGTACTGCGTGTGGAGGTGGCCAGTCCAATTCATCGCCTGGTAGATACGAAGTCGAGTGGATATTGGGGGTTGGTGGATCACCTCCCAGCACGGCACATGTACTGCGTGTGGAGGTGGCCAGTCCAATTAATCGCCTGGTAGATACGAAGTCGAGTGGATATTGGGGGTTGGTGGATCACCTCCCAGCACGGCACATGTACTGCGTGTGGAGGTGGCGAGTCCAATTCATCGCCTGGTAGATACGAAGTCGAGTGGATATTGAGGGTTGGTGGATCACCTCCCAGCACGGCACATGTACTGCGTGTTGAGGTGGCCAGTCCAATTCATCGCCTGGTAGATACGAAGTCGAGTGGATATTGGGGGTTGGTGGATCACCTCCCAGCACGGCACATGTACTGCGTGTGGAGGTGGCCAGTCCAATTCATCGCCTGGTAGATACGAAGTCGAGTGGATATTGAGGGTTGGTGGATCACCTCCCAGCACGGCACATGTACTGCGTGTGGAGGTGGCCAGTCCAATTCATCGCCTGGTAGATACGAAGTCGAGTGGATATTGGGGGTTGGTGGATCACCTCCCCACATGTACTGCGTGTGGAGGTGGCGAGTCCAATTCATCGCCTGGTAGATACGAAGTCGAGTGGATATTGGGGGTTGGTGGATCACCTCCCAGCACGGCACATGTACTGCGTGTGGAGGTGGCCAGTCCAATTCATCGCCTGGTAGATACGAAGTCGAGTGGATATTGGGGGTTGGTGGATCACCTCCCAGCACGGCACATGTACTGCGTGTGGAGGTGGCCAGTCCAATTCATCGCCTGGTAGATACGAAGTCGAGTGGATATTGAGGGTTGGTGGATCACCTCCCAGCACGGCACATGTACTGCGTGTGGAGGTGGCCAGTCCAATTCATCGCCTGGTAGATACGAAGTCGAGTGGATATTGAGGGTTGGTGGATCACCTCCCAGCACGGCACATGTACTGCGTGTGGAGGTGGCCAGTCCAATTCATCGCCTGGTAGATACGAAGTCGAGTGGATATTGAGGGTTGGTGGATCACCTCCCAGCACGGCACATGTACTGCGTGTGGAGGTGGCGAGTCCAATTCATCGCCTGGTAGATACGAAGTCGAGTGGATATTGAGGGTTGGTGGATCACCTCCCCGCCCAGCACGGCACATGTACTGCGTGTGGAGGTGGCGAGTCCAATTCATCGCCTGGTAGATACGAAGTCGACTCGGCCGCCCAGCACGGCACATGTACTGCGTGTGGAGGTGGCGAGTCCAATTCATCGCCTGGTAGATACGAAGTCGAGTGGATATTGAGGGTTGGTGGATCACCTCCCCGCCCAGCACGGCACATGTACTGCGTGTGGAGGTGGCGAGTCCAATTCATCGCCTGGTAGATACGAAGTCGAGTGGATATTGAGGGTTGGTGAATCACCTCCCCGCCCAGCACGGCACATGTACTGCGTGTGGAGGTGGCGAGTCCAATTCATCGCCTGGTAGATACGAAGTCGAGTGGATATTGAGGGTTGGTGGATCACCTCCCAGCACGGCACATGTACTGCGTGTGGAGGTGGCGAGTCCAATTCATCGCCTGGTAGATACGAAGTCTAGTGGATATTGAGGGTTGGTGGATCACCTCCCAGCACGGCACATGTACTGCGTGTGGAGGTGGCGAGTCCAATTCATCGCCTGGTAGATACGAAGTCGAGTGGATATTGAGGGTTGGTGGATCACCTCCCAGCACGGCACATGTACTGCGTGTGGAGGTGGCCAGTCCAATTCATCGCCTGGTAGATACGAAGTCGAGTGGATATTGGGGGTTGGTGGATCACCTCCCCACATGTACTGCGTGTGGAGGTGGCGAGTCCAATTCATCGCCTGGTAGATACGAAGTCGAGTGGATATTGGGGGTTGGTGGATCACCTCCCCGCTTGTGTCTGGCGACGGGTCGTGACCCCGGGTCAGTATCTCAAAGGCGGTGATTTTAGCCATAAACCCACCATTAGTTATTAGTTAATCTCTATAATATACCTACCAATCGATAGCAAATATCACGTTTAGTAACTATGGATGTCTTCCCAAAGACATTTTGCACTATAACTAATTTGACCTTCAATAATTAATATCTCTCCGCTTCCGTCGCCTCGCCCGTCGCCAAACTTTGTTTACATGCCAGCTGACTACGACCGACCTTGATACAAGTGTAGACGGCGTTCACGGCGGCCTGGTTATGACGTCACACAACTTATTTACGCTGTAGGATTAGGTGGAACAGACTAGTAGCCCGCTCGACCGGACTTAATTGGAACGGACTAGTAGACCGCTCGACCGGACTTAATTGGAACGGACTAGTAGACCGCTCGACCGGACTTAATTGGAACGGACTAGTAGGCCGCTCGACCGGACTTAATTGGAACGGACTAGTAGACCGCTCGACCGGACTTAATGGTGGGTTAGGTTAGGTTATTATTCGGTGGCATTTTCACTCATAAATATACGGTCATTGTTCCAATGACGTCATGGACGATCCTTATTTTTCCTGTGTATCTTCCGACATCGATATATCTATCTGCGTAGATATGGCGACGATCGTGGTGGACGATCAGTCGTGACAGCTTCCGGAAATATTTGTGTTTCAACATTGTTAGGTAAGATACATTCTAAATAACATAAAAGATACATAATAGTGTCTTGAAAGATGTGTAGTGACCAAATAGTTAAGTTTTGTAACATCTAAAACGCTGTGGGTTTATGGTCAGTATGACCCAAAAGTCTGATGGAAGTGGTTGGGTTTGCTCCAGTGTTTTGATTCTTTACCACTGCTGGTGGAATTTCTCTAACATTTCCCCTTCTAGTTGGACGTCCAAGTCTCTCCTACCGGTGACTTGCAGCCTTTATCGGTCATTACTGGGTATGTCAAAACAGTCCTCTAACCTAGCCCAGTGTTACAGGCGAATAGGGTATGCAACGAGACCCCATCCTATCTGCACCTGACGTCCAACTGCTGCCTGATGTTTACTCTTACTGGTGGGGCTTACTGGTGTTTGCTCTTAACCAGCTGCCACTGCAGCCATGTGCGCTGTGCCAGTGACGGCGGTGGCCACCAGTAATACATTTTGACAACATTACTACCATTAAATCACAATAGTGGAAACTTGTGAATTCGTCCCTAGAAAGAAACACACTCATCAGGTATTCATCTATCAAAATTCCGTGCCTGTCCTTGGAGCCTTTCGATGGATAGATCAATCGAACTTTGATGTGGGTTACTTTTCGCACCAATAATTGAAAATATGTCCTGATTTTGTTGTAGGTTTTCGAGTGTGTGTTGTGCTAGTGTGTGGCGTTGCCGGTCGGCCGGACAGGGGCGTGGTCGCCCCGCCGCGTGTCGCAGCGGCACACCGACCGAGATCAATCGGCTGGCCCGTCCCGTCCTGGCCGGCCCTGCATTCTGTGCCCCCCTCCCCCCCTCTCCCCGCGCGCCAGCTGGTCGATGGCTACTGGTCCGCTCGGAAAGGACCGGACGCGCTGGGATCTGCCGCCGGCTCAGTGTTAAGCCCAGGCTACACTATGCGTGATCGTTCGGGAAAGTACGCACGGTTTTTGCAAGTTTGCGTCTTTTGCGTACCTTTTTTTGACACCGTCCGAGATTTGCGTAGTATAGTGTTGAAATGGTAATGAGACTGATCCTTTTGATGAATACGCATCAGTGCTTGAGTACTCAGGCTTAAACGTGGTCGGGGATTTCACGTGGGTCAATACTCAATAGTTTAGGCTCCAGAGGTTACGATGTCATTTTCTTTAACAAAACATCGTGAATAACTGTTAATGGGTTGAACATAGAGCAATAATTTTGACACCATCGTGTTTGTCTCGTCAATGCGCTTCGAAAAATATTAGTGGTGTCCTGGTTATGTCAACTCCAAAATTTGACCTCAGATCAATGTCATTTGGTGACACAGGTATGTCATGTTGCATTTGGGGCGATGCATCTGGACGAGACAAACACATTGGTGCCATTCGCACGGCTCTATCTATATTATATCAAGAGTTATTGACAATACAGATTGCCGGCGATGCGCCACCAACTGTCTCGGACTACGCAATCTTGCAAAAACCGGACAAAAGTTCAAAATTCTGAACTTTTTTGCGTACTTGCGTTATTGCGTCTTTTGCAGAATTGCGTACTTCCGTGCTGCGTGTTTTGCAAGTTTGCGTGATATTTGATGCGGACTTTGCGTACTGTTCCAGTGTAGCTAGTTGCATGTGTTCTGCAGTAAACCAGTTCATTCTGTGGAGTACATCACTAATGTGGTCAAACTTCCTACGTCCAGATAAAACACGGGCAGCAAAATTCAGCAACTTCTGGACACGCTTCATCTGAGTGCTGTTGCACACGCCATACACTACCAAACAATAACGAACACGCGAGATGACGAGCCCCTGTACAATCTTCAGCAGAGTTGTCGGGGGTGAACTATGCCTGCTATGGTTCAGGCCGCAGAGCATGCCGGTGCATCGTCTGCCGGGTAGTCTGGCATCTTCACCTCGCATACTGGCTGTGTGAAGGTATACCACGTGTTGGAAATCAAAATGTCCAACAATTTCCAATAATACTTGTAAATTTGCACGTGCTCCGACGATTTTTACCACTTGAACTTTCTATTTCAAAATTGCCATTCTTTATGAAACACCCTGTAGACCGATCGGTAATACATGGCATACACAATCAGTGTCAGAAAAGTGGTTCTTTTCTCCATTTTTCTGAACTTGGAAGTTTTGTTCCGTGAAAACTTTGACTGTAAAAAAAATGATTTTTGTTTAGTGTGCGGGTACAAATGGACGACGAGCATAAAACTAGACTGATACTTGACTTTCCGAACAATGGCCGGAACGTGACAGTGATGCGACACAAATAGTCAAAACAAAATCGTAAGGCGAAACCTCCAAATTCCGAACATCCGATTTTTTTTGCAGTGATTTAGGGAAGTAAAACTGGTACTTTGCCAAAAAATAAACTTTTTTTTAAACCTCCCAAAAAAGTGTTTGCGTATTCAGGTTACAACCCCGCCACCGATGCCATCGTAATCGGGGCCATGTGTAACCCTGGGACACTAAAAACACGTTCTGGAAAAGACGGTAGTACTTTAGACTGAGACTTGAGCCCAGTTTCCCATATACGCATACGCAACGATACAAGGTACCTTTTTAACATATGACCCGGGAGTCTCGATCCTCGACTGCGGCCAAGACCATATCTGTACAGGAAATACGGCTGACCATTCATCAACTTTCCACATTATAATATATGCACATATTGGCATATATGAAAATAGATTGTGTAGAAACGCGTATCAAAAATTACGCAAAGTACTGGTATACGCATTAAACAATTTGTTCCGCCGCTGTCGAAAAATTTGTTCTGCGAACTTAGATCGTGGAACCACTTTTCTGACACTGTGCACAATGCTCTAGACCTATCAAATACAGTCCGTCTGAACTGGACTGGATTTGGAGTCCAGTGGACCGTCTGTCTCAGGACAGCGGAGTCCAGTGGATTTGCCCGGACCGTCTCATGCTCTGAGCGGAGCGTTGACGATTGCTCGCTGCAGTAAAACAGCGACGCGCGGCGGTGGGGCGCGCTATGTCGGCCGGCGGGACAGGGCGGCGCCGGCGGACGAGGTCCCGACAGAACCCCGGCCAGCTGGCCTGTCACTGGAGACCGCTGTGAGGCACAGGGACAGCAATGGACGCTGGACTGCAGGAGCCAGCTCCGTCGACACGTCACTGCTGGTGTCTAGCGGCTCCCAGCCACCAACAATCGTTAGTGACCCATGACTCGTCACTCACCACCAACATCAGCGCGGCGGTCGGCGTCTCGCTGCCAACCCGGAGCCAGCGCTGGTCCTGCTGGTGTCTAGCGGCTCCCAACCACCAACATCAGCGCGGCGGTCGGCGTCTCGCTGCCATCCCGGAGCCAGCGCTGGTCCTGCTGGTGTCTAGCGGCTCCCAACCACCAACATCAGCGCGGCGGTCGGCGTCTCGCTGCCAACCCGGAGCCAGCGCTGGTCCTGCTGGTGTCTAGCGGCTCCCAACCACCAACATCAGCGCGGCGGTCGGCGTCTCGCTGCCAACCCGGAGCCAGCGCTGGTCCTGCTGGTGTCTAGCGGCTCCCAACCACCAACATCAGCGCGGCGGTCGGCGTCTCGCTGCCAACCCGGAGCCAGCGCTGGTCCTGCTGGTGTCTAGCGGCTCCCAACCACCAACATCAGCGCGGCGGTCGGCGTCTCGCTGCCAACCCGGAGCCAGCGCTGGTCCTGCTGGTGTCTAGCGGCTCCCAACCACCAACATCAGCGCGGCGGTCGGCGTCTCGCTGCCAACCCGGAGCCAGCGCTGGTCCTGCTGGTGTCTAGCGGCTCCCAACCACCAACATCAGCGCGGCGGTCGGCGTCTCGCTGCCAACCCGGAGCCAGCGCTGGTCCTGCTGGTGTCTAGCGGCTCCCAACCACCAACATCAGCGCGGCGGTCGGCGTCTCGCTGCCAACCCGGAGCCAGCGCTGGTCCTGCTGGTGTCTAGCGGCTCCCAACCACCAACATCAGCGCGGCGGTCGGCGTCTCGCTGCCAACCCGGAGCCAGCGCTGGTCCTGCTGGTGCCTAGCGGCTCCCAACCACCAACATCAGCGCGGCGGTCGGCGTCTCGCTGCCAACCCGGCCAGCGCTGGTCCTGTTGGATCTAGCGGCTCCCAGCCACCAACAACAGCGCGGCGGTCGGCGTCTCGCTGCCAACCCGGCCAGCGCTGGTCCTGTTGGATCTAGCGGCTCCCAGCCACCAACATCAGCGCGGCGGTCGGCGTCTCGCTGCCAACCCGGAGCCAGCGCTGGTCCTGCTGGATCTAGCGGCTCCCAACCACCAACATCAGCGCGGCGGTCGGCGTCTCGCTGCCAACCCGGAGCCAGCGCTGGTCCTGCTGGTGTCTAGCGGCTCCCAACCACCAACATCAGCGCGGCGGTCGGCGTCTCGCTGCCAACCCGGAGCCAGCGCTGGTCCTGCTGGTGTCTAGCGGCTCCCAACCACCAACATCAGCGCGGCGGTCGGCGTCTCGCTGCCAACCCGGAGCCAGCGCTGGTCCTGCTGGTGTCTAGCGGCTCCCAACCACCAACATCAGCGCGGCGGTCGGCGTCTCGCTGCCAACCCGGAGCCAGCGCTGGTCCTGCTGGTGTCTAGCGGCTCCCAACCACCAAGATCAGCGCGGCGGTCGGCGTCTCGCTGCCAACCCGGAGCCAGCGCTGGTCCTGCTGGTGTCTAGCGGCTCCCAACCACCAACATCAGCGCGGCGGTCGGCGTCTCGCTGCCAACCCGGAGCCAGCGCTGGTCCTGCTGGTGTCTAGCGGCTCCCAACCACCAACATCAGCGCGGCGGTCGGCGTCTCGCTGCCAACCCGGAGCCAGCGCTGGTCCTGCTGGTGTCTAGCGGCTCCCAACCACCAACATCAGCGCGGCGGTCGGCGTCTCGCTGCCAACCCGGAGCCAGCGCTGGTCCTGCTGGTGCCTAGCGGCTCCCAACCACCAACATCAGCGCGGCGGTCGGCGTCTCGCTGCCAACCCGGAGCCAGCGCTGGTCCTGCTGGTGCCTAGCGGCTCCCAACCACCAACATCAGCGCGGCGGTCGGCGTCTCGCTGCCAACCCGGCCAGCGCTGGTCCTGTTGGATCTAGCGGCTCCCAGCCACCAACAACAGCGCGGCGGTCGGCGTCTCGCTGCCAACCCGGCCAGCGCTGGTCCTGTTGGATCTAGCGGCTCCCAGCCACCAACATCAGCGCGGCGGTCGGCGTCTCGCTGCCAACCCGGAGCCAGCGCTGGTCCTGTTGGCTCGGTGGCATCTCTTGTCACACGGCAGACGGCGCCAGAGCGGCCGCTATTTCTGACCCGGCCCGGCCCGGCCCGGACGCCACCTTGTGACCACACGGCGTATGTCGGCCGGGCGCGCGTGCCCGCTGGCGACCGCCCCGACGCATCGTAGGCGACGCGGTCCGCCCGACGCATCGTAGGCGACGCGGTCCGCCCGACGGCAGACGGACGCGACTGCCCCACCGCGCCAGACAGACCGACAGACCGACAGACCGCCACCCCTCCTCGGTTTTTCGGAAATAACTCGCGTAAATATCAACCGATTGAAATGAAACTTTCAGTACCTTACTTTTGAACAATTTGACACATTCTAAAAATGTTAAGTTGTAGGTCACACGACCCGTGACCTTTGACCTGTTTTTCAAGGTCATGTCAGGCGCAACTGGCGTCCCGTAGTATTGATCCTTGTAACTTGTGCAGTTTCATGGTGTTTGTTGTTCAGGAGCATATGCAAAGGTGTTTCCAGGTGACAGTTGTGGTTTCCATTGAGATTGTGACCTCGATTGACCTTTTCAGAGGTCAACCGAGGTCTGATGACCTCATTACTTTTATGGCTTCTGGCAGTCTAGGACATTTTGTGATGCTGATTTCAAATATGGGATCCATTTTACATAATTATATGTTACACTGGGGCCATGCGCCCCAACAGGTCAACCGAGGTCACTGACCTCAAATGACCTGATATGACCTGGCGTGACCTTTTTGGAATTTGGCAGTTTTTAGGACATTTTGTGACGCTGATTTCAAATTTGGCACCCATTTAGCATAATTATATGCTCATTCGCGATTCTAGCTCGATTAAATTCAATTTATACGCATTTACAATTTGGTTGCATTTTGGGTCATTGGCATGACCTCAGAGGTCACCTAATGACCTAGTACCTTAAAAGCAAGTATCAATGGCTTCCTCTCGTGACGAACAACACGCTCGTTTTTGAATCGAAGCTCTAGATTAATTAGGGGCGAAACGCTAGGGGGGGGGGGGGTGATTGTACCCCCCCCCCCCCCTTGCACGGTCACGCACTGATCGGATGCTACACTGGCGAGGGTTAAAGGAAATAGTTCACCTTGGATTTTTCTTCTCCGAACACGATTTGATTATATTTTGAAATACAATTTCTTTTTATATTGTCAAAAATGGCCATACATCGCGCCGATTCAGGACAGAATGTCGTGCATTATTCATTTTATCAAAACTATATACATACTCTGAGTTAGGGTCCTCACGTCACGCGAGTGAAAAAAAGGCTCAGCCAATCAGATTCGAAAGTAGTCGCGTAAGCATAGACTCGCATTAGAGAAGTGCCAACCTTGGCTTGCTTGCTAGCTAGTACAGTATAAGGCGCCCAACTCCAGCTGCAAGCTGATTGGCTAATTGTATAGTCTCCGCCCAGGCTATCGTAAGCACCGCATTCTTTCGTAAGCACCGCATTCCTTCGCCAAAAAATCAAATATATTCTGCTGGAGTCTTTTCAGTCAAGCAAACTTGCAGATAGGGGTTTCTCAACACGGGCTACATAACTGCTATCTCAGTTCAAAACCCCATGTTGAAGGTGAACTATTTCCTTTAAACAAGTCCTAAGGACTTAGGATGATTTTTTATTGCCATCAAAGGCTTACCCAAGCAGCGCAAAAAAAATCATCTGTTATCAGAATCAAAAACTGTTCACGATTTCTACTCACCACTACATATATGGATTATGGAAGCGTTTGTTCCAGTTAACTGCATCTGACCAACCGTCAGCTGACGCTATTGCAATTGAATGAGGCGGCAATGCACTTATACATTGTGGTTCCTATTAACTGCATGCAACGAATCTGGCGCATCTGGCGCACTTGAGTTGTTGCCCTGAGCCCTGTTCACGGTACCGGTCGCAGCCTGCGACCACTGCGACCGCTGCGTCCAGCTGCGATCAGACCAATCAGCGTCGAGCACCGGCCGTGCTGGGGGGATGGAATGTGGGGATGGGGAAGGGTGTGACGTCATATCTCTGCGACCGCTGCGTCTGTGAAATCGCAGGCGCAGCGGTCGCAGTATGCGAATGTAATGCAAATTGGCGCACTGCGGCATTTACAGGCACGTCTGCAAGTGGCCGCCAATGCTTTGTTGCAACGTTGTTGTAAGGAGAGAATTGAGGAACTGAAGCTGAACATGGAGTAAGTCTGGTTGTTTTTGTAAGTCTTTAGCATCCACCGGTCGCAGAGGTGTTCACGGCACCGGAATTTGCGTGACGTCACACCCCAGGGATGGAGCTTAAGCTGGACGCAGCGGTCGCAGTCGTCGCAGGTTGCGACCGGTACTGTGAACAGGGCTATGGCAACGTGTGAAATAAACGCACTGACTTTTGCTATTCGGTATCTCCGGAATCGGAGGACCGGGCGACAAACTGACATAAACAATGTAATCAATCTGATTACATTGTTAGGATGCAATCAATCTGATTACATTGGATGATTTTTACATTGTTAGGATGCATCCCAATTAATCTGTCGGAAAAACTTCATCAATGGTGGGAAATAAAAATCCCTTCGGAAAAATCAAAATTTCTTCGGAATTAATCTTAATCCCTTCGGAATTAATATTTCCTTTATGCCAATTATTGGGCTGAAATCAGCCCTAATAAAACATGAAATGTTTTCTGACATTACAAATTTCGACATAAGACTTAAGCAAAAAATATCACTATTTACAATTGTTGCACAATGCTGCAATTAATTGGTTTTGGCACGTAGTGGTGAGCGTACTTGTCAAGGTCATTGTTTGAAAGAAAACCGAACTTTGAACGATGATATTGGGCGACTGGGCGCGAATTTCGAAAAACGGATTTCAGAGTGTTAATCAGATGCGATTGCTCTTTAACATATACAATTTTACATTAAAGGGATATTGCCACCTCCGGGGGATTTCTAAAAAGCAACTTAAAGGGAGTGTGCCTACTGTTTTGAACTGTCAAAATTATTTTTCCTTCGATAAGTAGCTATTGTTGTAATGGTTGGATACGATGAAATTCACATCTGGAGCCTCTTTAGTTGAATTTTCACTTATATTGTTTTCGATTATTTTTCGTTTCGATATCGAAAAAACGATTCCTACTACGGTGAAGGTAATCAGAGGTAACACATTGTTACGTGAACGACGCACCTAAGACAAACATGATGCATGCAAGTATGATGGCCGCCCAGGCTCTATTGTTCGGCAGCTGCTATCAGCGCGCACGAGCTGTTTGTTCGAATTGCCATTGGCCGGTGATAACGATATGCTAGCAGTGTAATCGATAGTTGCAGTGCTTTTAGTAGTGGGAAGCCATCTGGAGTCTACCCGATAACTGTTTGCTCCCAAGCAAATTCCTGGAGTCTTTGAATATCTCAGCAACTAGGGTGAATCTGGAGAAATGAAGTAATGGTTCAATTCAGAAAATTGTGTTCTATAGACCAGTGTCAATAACCCCAACTAAGCGTTGTGAGTAGGCACACTCCCTTTAAATGAATTGTGGGGATCAACAATCGTGTATGCTCAAGCTCAAACTTGCTCCTGCAGCAAGCACCTAAAGTAGGGTAGCGGCATTTTTTAAAATTATTTCTGACTCCAAAACGTTGGCCCCAGCTGTGCTCAGTACCAGATTCATGATGACCGCTCTCATCCAGTTTGGCTGTGAAATTGGCGCCCGCCCAAAGCCGAAGCTTCCGAATTCGCAGATACTTGATCTTGAAAAGTCTATCTGTGTTATAAGGTGTTGATCACATCTCCTACGGCCCCAAAGAATGTGATGACATTTATTTGTCTGTATCTGGTGCCTAAAATAAAAAAAAAACGCAATTTCAAAATACGATATCATGAGTTACTCATATTTGGGAGTCATAAAAATAAAGATATCGCATTTACATTTGGTTTGAGTATTGTCCACATGTGGTTCTCCAACAGATGTTCCGTTTTTTAATGTTTAAAAATGTTGATTTTGAGGTTATTTAAGAGGAAAAAATGGGTCAAAAACCAAAGTGTTAATAATTCTGAGATAGACATTTTGTATCTCTTGCCATTTGCTATCTTTTGACGTGTTTTGATGCATTTTGCTCATAATATGGCATTTGTACGGTCTGTTAAAGTTAAACTATTTTTTCTTCAAACTCGTGGGTAGTGACGTCACTAAATTCGCTATATCTCGATTTTTTTCTGAACAAAATTACTTCATTTTTGCACAGAAGCCGTACAATTGATGTAGGAGAAGGTACCCGAAGTTTTACGTCGATTGCGCTATTGGTTTTTGAGCTATTGCGAAAGTTCGTCAAGGGGGGCGAAAAACGCCCCCACCCAGCCAATGGCGGGTTAACTGGCATTTTCCATCAGAGTCATGCTTACGTCTTTTTTCCTTTGTGTGCTATGTTTGGATCTTACCCCCAGTGATTTTCCCTTAAAATAGGCCCTGCGGCAAAAACTCATATGGGTCTGCGAGGTGGCAATATCCCTTTAAAGTAACACTGGCTAAGATTGCCGAGGGAAAATCTGGTTGGGAGGGTCTCTGCACTCGAGACGACATGGCTCCAGGAAGGGAGCAAATCACGACCCGATTGGTGAACAATGTACTGCGATTGCTGAGTTGTATTGGCAGCTCAGGCTGCGTGTGTCCCCTGTGCGTGGACTGATGGTGTTCACGCCCTGAGATGGTATTTACCCCCCCTTGCTCTCACCCCCCAGCCTTGCTGACACCGTTGCGTTGCGATGGGAATATTCATGGTGCGGTTATGCCGTTCACTGTTTTCATGACATGGGTCGAGCAGTGCCCGGAATGAGGAGCAGACTGAGCAGTTTTGTCTGGCCGGAGCGTGGGCGCGGCGGTATCGCGGCTCGGCGTGCAGCCATCAGGTGCTGACTAACTGTGGCTGTGGTGCGGTCCACCACACGGCTGACTGTGGCTGTGGTGCGGTCCACCACACGGCTGACTGTGGCTGTGGCCGTGGTCTGATTAGCATACAGAGTAACGCTGCAGCCAGCCGAGCTGCGGCGGCGGTGGTGACCACTCGTCACTGCACCGACAATGTGCTGGCCTGGCCCCGCGCTACGGCAGCGCTTCACGGAGGCGCTGTTCCCATGGGGTCATTTGCACTGGACTAACACATGGACCGCACAGTGATGGCCCAGCATGGCGACGCTCCATATCTCCAATCTCAAATTTTGTCATTGCGCCTGAATTGAGTTGGCTTTTCGAAGGATCCGAGGCTGTTTTACCGTCACTGGAAGTAATAATAAGTATGCCGAAGTAAGAGTGCCGAAAATATGATTTAGTAAATTTAAAAAAAACAAGATAAGAAGCCTTCGGCTTGCGCCTTCATCAGCCATGGCTGATGCTGATGAAGGCGCAAGCAGACGTTTTTTTATTTCTAAATCATCTTTTTTGGCACTATGAAAGTTAGGTTGATACTTATTATTATCATTATTTCTCAGTGTTAAAAACCATTCAAGGTCACTGAAAGCGTTCGTCGCCGCTGTCGCGGCCCGACTAACTGACCACTCAGGCAACCTAAGAGACATTTTCTTCGCCAGCGACACTAGTGCAGTGGTAGACGCCGGAACTTTGTCATCCTTCTCTAATCTTGATAATTTTCCCATCTTCGCCTCCTTTCAAACCACCATGCCCTCGGAAATTCCCCCTCAACGTAAAATATTCTGGGACTTTCACAGGTTAGACGCCGACAGACTGACAAGACGTCTCATGAATACAGACTGGGAAACAATTGTGAACAAAGACATCGACAACGCCACAGAATAGTTCACATCTGCAATAATGACAGCTGTTAAAGAGACTATCCCGACGAAGATCCTACACACAAGACAGAAAAGCAAACCTTGGGTGACTAACGAACTAAAACGCAGCATACCAAACGAGATCGACTATTCAGACATGCCAAAAGAACTAACAGCGACGACGATTGGGGTAGATGGCGTGACCAACGGAACATTGTAAATAACATAAACCGACGACATAGACAAAGCCACCTACAATCACAGATCCACAAACTGTTAGAACACAAACAGAATCCATACAAATACCATCAAATACTTCGCAACATCACAGGACGTTCAAGAACACGAGCAATTCCCCCACTAGAGACGCCAGATGGAGACACAGTGACTGACGACTACGACAAGGCTAATCTACTAAACAATCACTTTGCTGCTCAATCCCAATCAGTCACTCCCAACAACCACAGCCCACAATCACCACAACCTGGAGAACCAACACCAACACTCAGTGCATTCACAATAACAACACAGGAAACACTCAATGTTCTCAACAAGCTAGACACAAACAAATATTGTGGCCCACAAGATTTGTTTGTGTACACAACTACAACTCGTGTACCTCACACACACACACACACACACACACACACACACACACACACACACACACACACACACACACACACACACACACACACACACACACACACACACACACACACACACACACACACACACACACACACACACACACACACACACACACACACACACACACACACACACACACACACACACACACACACACACACACACACACACACACACACACACACACACACACACACACACACACACACACACACACACACACACACACACACACACACACACACACACACACACACACACACACACACACACACACACACACACACACACACACACACACACACACACACACACACACACACACACACACACACACACACACACACACACACACACACACACACACACACACACACACACACACACACACACACACACACACACACACACACACACACACACACACACACACACACACACACACACACACACACACACACACACACACACACACACACACACACACACACACACACACACACACACACACACACACACACACACACACACACACACACACACACACACACACACACACACACACACACACACACACACACACACACACACACACACACACACACACACACACACACACACACACACACACACACACACACACACACACACACACACACACACACACACACACACACACACACACACACACACACACACACACACACACACACACACACACACACACACACACACACACACACACACACACACACACACACACACACACACACACACACACACACACACACACACACACACACACACACACACACACACACACACACACACACACACACACACACACACACACACACACACACACACACACACACACACACACACACACACACACACACACACACACACACACACACACACACACACACACACACACACACACACACACACACACACACACGCACACGCACACGCACACGCACACGCACACGCACACGCACACGTACTACACCAGGCACTTGACTCAGGACAAGACTTTACGGCTATTTATTTATAATTTAGACATCAAAATATTTTGACAAGATCTGGCACGCAGGACTCCTTCGAAAATGTAAACACGACTTTGGAATAACTGGCTCCCTCCTTCTTTGGCTTAAATCTTATCTTCGTGACAGATCGCATCGAGTCAAAGTGACAAACATTTTCGACGCAAAAAAACAAACAATCAACGCGGGATGCCCACAGGGATCCGTGTTAGGCCCTCTACTTGCACTAATGTATCTCGACGGACTTTCACGTAAGACGACACACGATATACTCTTCTTTGCTGACGACACATTACTATACGCGACTCATACTCCCGACAACATGGACGCCGTACAAACATCATTACAAAAAGACCTCGACAGTATTCTCAACTATGGAAGGGAGTGGGCTATTTATTACATACAACACAGACAAAACCATACAACAAACATTTACCCACAGATCCACGGCAAACACACCACATCTTCTTTTTGGAGATACATCCATCCTTATACATGACAGCCACAAACACTTGGGGATAACCTTTTCAAAAGACTTCACTTTCACGACCACATCAACGATGTAACAAAAAAGATCAACAGAACACTCAGTCCAATCTATCCCATAGCACAGCACACCCCAAGGCATATTTTAGCTCAGATATACACCACATACATCCAGCCCTATTTCGATTATTGTGACATAGTGTATGACGGACACATCACAGTGACTGACTCACTTAGACTACAAATACTTACAAATCGGGCTGCAAGACTAGTGACAGGTGCACATGTCAGAACTCCGACCGACAAACTCAGACATGACCTGGGTGGGACTCACTTCACACAAGAAGACGCATTTACAAACTTACTCTTGATTTCAAGCTCCGAGACACACGGTCCCACTATCCCACCTACGTGGGATAGTATGACCTACGTTACATCTATCATTCCCAACACACGTCAACACGACACAGGCATGAACTTACGCAACGCCAGCACTCAGTCACATCCACACAATCGCCTAAACTCATTCCAACGCTCTTTCATTCCCGCGACAACCAAACTGTTGAATCAGCTCCCTCCTTCTCTCCGAACTATGCATTCTATGCCCAACATTTAAGCGTGTTTTGACGGAGAGGCTGTGGGTTGATGCTGCACCTTCATATTATTATCAAAATAGGCAACACTCTACACACCACTCTTCGTTTGGGCATGTCTTCTCTGAACGCCCACAAATGTCAAATTCAGAAAATAAATGACCCATCCTGTCCCTGTGGTTGGCCTTGTGAGACCGTAGCTCACTTCCGCTCTACCAAAATACTAGACAGCATCTTCTTGATGATGATGACATTTCAGAAGCACTATGTTATGACTTCTCTCTTCTTCCTTTACGCGAACAACTCAACATACTTACACACGGCACCGGTCTGGGCGGCGGCGGCGGCGAGGGATTGGTGGTGACCACGAGCTTCCAAAATTGCCTGACTAGTTCAGGACGTTTCAGTAAAACGTAGGTTCGACGGGTGTCTGGGCGCGCGGGGCCCCTGCTGGGGTCGCGGCATGGGACAACATTATTTAAATAGGCCATGTTCGCGGCGGCGGCCAGTCGACTTTTTGTTTACCTCCTGCCAACCATTACAGAGAGGTGCCATGTGTAAGCGGTCTCGCTTTTGCACCGATCTGCCATTAAGTTTTTGTGTTTATTTTTGCTTTTCAAATAAATGTGTTTGTTGTTGTTGTTGTCTTTGTTTGGGGATAGTGCGCTGTCCGCTGCCATCTGGAGAGGAGCGATTTTGTAAGGGGGAATTCCACGATAGATCGACACAAAAAATTAACATGATCATATTTATTTTTCTCTGTAATTTGGTCTAGGGGGTTATCATAGGCGGGGAAGCCAGCTGTGCCAGCGAAAAATAATCCGAACAGCAGTTTTCAAGATATAGCCTCGGACACTTTTCAGCGGTCACGCAGCAGGCCTACATTTGGCGGCTCGTAGTTCACAAACCATCGTAGTTATGACAACAAACCTGTATATTGTCGAACTCCCATTGAACCGAGGGACATTTTTGCAATCTCTTTTTTTTACACGTGACCGCGTGACCTATTTTTTGATGAGTGACCAGGACCAGGATGAAAGTCGAATTTCCGTTTAAAGCCTGGCCAATGTTGTTTCAGATAGACAAATGCAAAAATGTCTTTCGAAAAAATCCTCCGAATAGGATTTTTGAGCCTTCCAATATCGACTCTAGGCGCTAGAGGCCTATCTACGGCCTACAAAGGCATATCTACGGACTGAACGACAATATCGAGATGCGGTAAACGTCATTGGATATGCCTACGCATGTCTGGTATAAATATGTGTATTTCAAGGTCATGTGACCTTGGTGTAAAGGTCAAATATTCATTTGCCGCACCTCCATATTGTCTTTCAGTCCATAGATATGCCTTTTTAGGCCTCTAGCGCCGCCTAGAGTCGATATTGCGAGGCTCGAACATCCTATTTGGAGGCTGAAAGTCATTTTGTATTTGTCCATCTGAAAGAACATTGACCAGGCTTGAATCATCTTCAAACGGAAATTCGACTTTCAATTGAGATTGTCCTGGTCCCTCATACAAAAATAGGTCAAGCGGTCACGTGTGCAAAATACAAATAAAAATCCGAGATTGCAAAAATGTTCCTCGGTTCAATGCGAGTTCGACAATATACAGGTTTGTTGTCGTAACTATGATGGTTTGTGAACTACGAGCCGCCAAATGTAGGCCTGCTGAGTGCTGAGTGCTGAGTGCTGAGTGACCTCCGAAAAGTGCCCGAGGCTATATCTTACCGCTGCTCGTTTTTTTTCTTCTCTCGTTGACAGCTGGCTTCCCCACCAGGGGCGCAGCCAGACCAGAAGGGGGAGCCCCTGGGAGAGGCCCCCACCCAAAAATACCCCTGGATGTGAAAAACTACGGATTTCGGCACTTTATTTTGTGAGGCCCCTTTTTAACAATTTTTCTTCGTCTACTTTTGAGGAGCTGGATTGGACCAGGACCCTCAGTAGGCATTGTACTGAGCGCATTACTAATTTGTATTGTTACGTACAGGAGATAAAACCTATCTTAGCTGACAACAGGTGGGGGTCGGCTTTTGAGTGTGGGGGTGGCTGAAATGACGAAGAAAATGTACCCCTATTTTTATACGTGTATTTATATACGTGCCTTTGCAGCATTTTTTTTTTATGTGGATTTTCATGTTATAGTAGGTATGCACTTGTTTTCGCGGCGCGAAATTTTTACGGGTTTGCCTGATAAAGCCCAGAAATATAGGCTTTGTAGAGGATAAGAAGCTAAAAATGCTATTTATTCAATTCAGCGTTACGACGAACCGATGGCGATGACTATGGGTTTGTTATGACGATGACTACCGATGTGACGCCGCGAAGCGGCGTGGAAATGTTAACCCGCGCACTGCAGGGGGTTGATTTCCGCTCCCCCCCTCAGGTTTTTCTCAGATAGCGAAAAACGGCTTTGGCGCACCTGCTAGGATATAAATTGCGCACACTTTAAAAAAAATTGACCTCGGGTCATGTCAGGTCAGGCCACCAGACTAGGTCAAGTGACTCTATCCCCCAAAAGTTTGCAGTTGTGCCAAAGCCGGAGTTTTTCACCGATCAGTTTGAAAGTTACAGGGTGTCATGAGGGCATAAGTATTTACAATTCGTTTATCTCGGAATTTGTATATCGGTGACCTAAGGTCAGGTCAATTTCGTGACCTCCCCATAATAAGTCACTGGGAAATATTAAAATGCTTCCTATTTCAAGGATATGCATGCTATTAGTCCAATTACTTCTGGATCATCTTCTGGAGTGTTTAAATTTGCGTAAAAATTGGTGGAACTTTATGAAAAATTATGAAATTATGAAAAATTATTTTCTCATCTTTAAATTATTGTTTTGTCTTTTTTTTCTCACCTCATTTTTCTCGTCAATCATTGCTATTTTTGTGTTGGTTAAATGTTATGCCTGAGTTTCAAAGAATGACTTCTTCGACTTATAAAACAACGTTTCAGAATATCCTGCCCAAATCCTGAAGCAAGCTATCCATGAATCACCATCCTGGATCCTGCATCACACGGAACTAAAGATAAACATCATACAAATGATCATGCTGAACCATGCACATGCCCTGTTAATGACAATGACCACATCTCTGAATTGATGATGATTGGTGTTTAACCCGCGCGGCGCTGGGGTCTCCATCCGAACGCGCCGCGCTGGGGGGGGGGGGGTAAATTTTACCCCCCCCCCTCTTATCTCCCGAACCAATAATCGCAGCGAGACGCGCAAGGCGGCGATCGGAAGCTCTCGATGGGAAGATTCTAAGGAATTCTTAAAATTTTATTTAAAAGGTCACATCAGGTCAGGGTCAGGTCAAAGGTCAAAACCACCTGTTTTCGGATTATTGGCTGCAGAGACCGGACTATCAACAGCAGCGCGCCGAAACTCTGCCAAAACACTTCTAAATATAAGGAGAGGGTAATGCTTGAGTATGAATATCATACTAAGTACAGGTCAAAGTCAAAAACAGGTCACAAAAGGTCACACTGTGAAAAAGTAATATGAAACCCATGTGACACATGTCTCATGGGTTATTTCAGACGTAGAATCCAAAAATAATGGTTATTTTGACATTTGACCTCGAGGTCAGGTCAAGATCAGGCAAAAAAGGTCAAATTTTGAAATCCAAAATTTGCAATAACCGACACATGTTTACGGTTCAGTTTTGCCACAGCAATCCAATGGTGCAATTTGTTTTTGTGTACGATGTCTAGAAATGTCAAAATTTGCGATTTTTTCAAATGCGTCCATCACATTGAACACTTATTAGTGTCATTTGGGGGTCAAAAATATAGATATTTGTTTGAAATTTGGAATAGTCACTCATTAGAGATGGTTATCTGACATATCTTCCGGTTTTTTGAAAATTCTTACAATTTTGGATTTTGTAAACTTTGAAAAAAATAAAAACGATTTTTTGAATTTTGGGGATCAGAAAATCAAAATTGTGCAAATCCGAGATAGCCATCTTGTAGAGAATGTCATTTCCTTCCTTTTGACGTGCTTTGTTTGCAATTTGCTTCAATACTCGCTGTTCTATCATCGATCAAAGTTTCGTCCATTTTGGACCGAAAATGGCGTTACATGACGTCACTAAAACGTTATTTTCGCAAAAACTTCTTGACCGATTTTCTCCAAAATGTATCTGAAGACGTCAAATCGATGCCAGATAAGGTACTGAAAGTTTCGCGTCGATATCTAGTGTAGTTTTGAATCTATAGCGAAAACCCGAGAGGGGGGGTAAAATTTACCCCCCCAGCGCCGCGCGGGTTAAGGGCGCTCCGACAACGAAGGATACATAGCGCCCATCATCTCCGAATTGCAAAATGACAACGTGGATATTAATTGACATTCATAATGCTTAAGTGCTCCTGTGGATATGATGCTGTAAATACACAGACTGTGATTTGTATTTCAATTTTGATCTCAGATGTGAGCAAACACCTGCAAAGTGTGGAGTGAAGTTTCACAGAGAGAAAGAGATGATATAGTGACTATAGTGAATTCAGGCTGCATATATTTTAGTATTCATCTAGGTAATCAGCCATTGAATCAATACTACCTGAAAGTCATGAAATTGAAAAGGTTAACTACCTGGGCTGGAAGGAAAGAAAGCTATGATGCTCAGCATTTCAATACTGATACAACACTGTGGCTTCTCTCTTGGACCAAGATCAAACAAGCAATACAAATAAAATTGACAGTAACCTGGCAAGGCACCTATCACCAGCTTAAATTAAGTCTAGAAGCATTACATCCCTCCCAGATACATTTTTTCATTACGGCAGCAGACATGCCAGAGGCCTGTTCACGGAGTCTGCGGCCCGCGGCTCCCGCGGCGAAGAGGCGGAGCTTAATTTGAACAACTTTGAACACTTTTGCGGCCGCCGATGGCGTCCGATAAATGGCGCGTGTAGCGTTTGCAACGAATAGGCAATTTCATGAAAACCCTCAATGTTTTTCCAAAACACTCAAATACATGAATATCTACGAGTCACTACGAGTTGTCATTTTTGGTCAAACAACCGCCAGTGAGCTGCGATATCAGCAAAACAGTGCGCAAACTTTGTCTGACGCGCGCCATTTATGTCGAAGTTATTTTGCGGCTGCTCCCGAGCAACCGCAGGAGCCGCAGAGAGTAAAGTCTCTCCTCCCGGATCTGCTCTTTCGTGATTGGCTGACGATTAAGCCCCGCCCCTTTTGGTCGCGGGAGCCGCGGCTGCCGCAGACCCTGTGAACAGGCCTCACATTGCATATTGTTTCTAATCAGTTGCGCATTATATGTCTATAAAATCATCCCGCAGCAAAATTCCTCCGAAGGATGAGAAAATCCATCCAACGCTACCCAAATGCCACCCAAATGCCACCCAACTAAACTTCAATGTTATGCTCATTACGAGTCGTAGCAAAATAAATACCACTTCAGGAAATTTTTCATCGTTTTCCGAGCCTATATAGTAGTTTTCAGCAAACAACATTGTGTCTAGCTGCTTGAATTATTGCCTTCAGAATGCCTTGCAATGACGGCCGATTTCAAGCGAACCTTCTGTTACAAAGTCGTGGTTTTCAAATTACTACAGGAATAAGTTTGGGTCAAAGTTTGATGAATACGTAAGAATGGTTCATTATCTCACCTATAGCATTCGCAGTACTTCGAATTCACGAAAATATTGGACTGTTTTTTGCATCACCGTGCACCTCTCCGAGGATAGCTTCAACGCAAACATTTGGGTGGGCTGCACACCCTACTGAAACCTTCTTAAATTATCTCCTAAACTGAATTATTTTCACTAAATGAAACATTCGATTGTTCGCTGATCTTTTCTGAATGTCATATTTTTTAACAGAAAACTAGTATTTTGAAGAAGTTATTCATTGTTTTATGCAGCCATGCGCGAAGGATGAGAATTGAGATGAGACAAAAAGTTGAGTATTCTATTTACCGTAGGGCAACATTCGGTCTCCGGTATTATCCCACCGTTTCGAGTTGGTGGCTGGGCCGTGGCCTTGGTCTTTCAACTTGTTGACATCTGAGTTGGTTGGTTGATGTTTGATGATATGGTATTTGGTGAAGTTTTAGGTTGATTTCACCCAGGTATGTGTCAGCTTGACCTAGGGTAGTTCTAAGAGATACCACAAATGCCGGCTGTTAGTTTAGATAATTGAAATGCTTTCTTGAACCAATTTAATTTGGAACTGGAATGATATAGGCATAGGTTTTTTGCAGCCTGTAGGTTGAGGTTCATCGTGTTTCCTATTGCGCACCATAGTGACCAAGTCACCATGTGACAATTAATTATGTTTCTCATAGGCATTGGCGGATCCAGAACGGTGTTTTTTTTTTTGGGGGGGGGGCAAATTCAAAAAAATCTCGCACAATTCTGGAAACTCATCGGATTTCGGCCGCAAGCGCGACAGTTACCAACAATCAGGTTATGCCTGACTTGTGGGACATTATTTTCCATAACAATGGATGCAGATTAGCAAGTTGGGTAGTTATTTTCCCGCATTGAATATCATGTGGTCAAAATTCCCATTCTCTTTCAAAATCATCATTTTCCATGCTGGATTTTCTCATCCTTCAGATGTAATTCTTTCATCTGCACACCCAACCAAAAAGTATTTTTTAAACACGGAGGGGGGGGGGGGGGGTGAGTGACCCCCCTCGCCTTCTAATAGTGGGGAAGTGTGCCCAGACCCCCCCCCCCCCCCGACCCTCCCGTCGGAGACGCCCCTGGCTGGCAAATATTGCAGCACACATTCGCCTGAGAGGACAATGGTTAAATTGTTTTGTACTACCCCCCCCCCCCCACCCCCGAATTCAAAAACGCATGATACTTATCAAGTTACCATTTTTAAACCCAAGAAAACATTGCACCAGGTGGAAAACATTCAGAATACAGCACATTACCGCTCATCATGACCGCGCCGACCACGGCTAGCAGGCGCTCCAGGCGACAGCTAGCAACCCCTGGGCAGGCTCAAGGGCCCCGTGCACAGACTCAATGGCCCTCTGGATAAGCTCGATAGGCCCCTGAACAGACTCAATGACCCCTTGGCAAGCCGAGAGGTCCCTGAACAGACTAATAACCCCTGGGCAGGTTCGACAGGCCCCTGCACAGGATCAATGGACCATTGGGAAAGCTCGAGAGACCCCTGAACAGACTAATGGGCCCTAGGCAGGTTCAAGAGGCCCTTGGACAGACTCAATGTGCCCCTGGGCAAGCTCGAGAGGCCCCTGGGCAGGTTCCAGTGGCCCCTGAACAGACTCAATGGACCCCTGGGCAAGCTCGAGAGGCCTTTGGGCAGGCTCTAATGGACCCTGGGCAGGTTCGAGAGGCTCCTGAACAGACTCGATAGGCACCTGGTAAAACTATAATGGGCCCCTGGACAGGTTCGAGAGGCCCCAAAACAGACTATAATGGGCCCCTGGGCAGGCTCGAGAGGCCCCCGAACATACTCAATGGGCCCCTGGATATGCTCGAAAAGTCACTGGGGAGGTTTGTTGGGCCGTGGGTGGGCTTAATTGGCCCCTGGACAAGTGGACATGCTCTAGAGGCCCCTGGACAGGTTTTTGGGGCCCAGAGTGGGCTCTAGGGCATGCTCGAAAGGTCCCTGGGCATGTTTTACGCCCTAAGTGGGCTCAATGGGCCCCTGGACATGCTCGAGAGGCACCTGGACAGGTTTTTTGGGCCCCTGGGTGGGCTCAATGGACCCCTGAACATGCCCAAAAGGCCCCCTAGGCTGGCTTCGAAAGCCCTTCAGTGTCTCTGAGGCAGTGTCCTAGGATTCGAAAATTTGGGTGGGAAATGACATCCTATGGATAATATTTTTCCAATGGTTTCCCCCAGTTTTACTGTGAATTTTCCACTCCCTAAACTAGGATATATTGGAAAAACGGAACCCTAGCACTGATACTAATAATATCATTACTAACCTGTTTTCCTCCACAGGCTGCTCCTACGAAACCTAAGACCTTCTTTGATGCATCCATGGTCCAAGTTCAGGCACCAGTTGAAGTCATCAAGAGCAATCAACCAACAAGACAGCATGGAACTAAACTGATTCTAAACTGATACCTACAACCTACCTCAGCCTTCACCCTCAAATAAATACAGATGTGTATTGTGCCTTTGTTATTATGCCCTTCTAAATATTATTACAATGTGCATGTTAATATATGTTGAAGCATTATTATTGGTCTTGATGCTATTCATATTTTACACAAGGTCGAAGTTGAACACACAAGAGAGATCATAATAATGTAGAAGAGGGGTAGGGACATCAGACAATCATCAAGGCAACTGATCCAGATAAATACAGGCACTGCCCTTGCGCCCACACCGTGCACAATTCCATCCTGCAATTATGTTTAAGAGCTGTGCTTAAAAGCAATATCTGATCAAATAAGTCATAGGGAACTCCCACACGCCACAATCACGACCTCCTCACGGTAAATGGAAATGTTCCCGAGCGGTTACCCGCACTCCGGGACCTCAATTTTAGCTTGTTTACAAAATACAATCATTATGAAGTTTTCCTTTCCAAGCACACCATTCTCAGTAAAGAAACCTTCATGCTCGTGAAGGCTTTATTAAATTTATGTTGCGGAGAAGCTACTACTAGATTAAATACTTTTGAATGGAAAATTAAGGAAATCGCCCAATAATTGGCATTAATCCACGAATTAATCAAGCTAAAACTTCTTTCTGGACAGTTTTTTAGCCGTTTTTATGATTGGAAAGTTTTCAAACAGAACTCTTAGGTATATATTATTTTATTAGCTTTTATTGTTTTCCGGCTTTAGCATTAGTGCTCGAAAGAACGCATTTTCCCAACTCTGTCTGGACTCCCAGCGGTCTGGTTAACGGTCTTACGGAAGGAGTATTTCCTTATTAATCTGGAACATATTTAGTTTTTCGTGTTGTTTGCACAGTTTTCAAGAAATATTATTGGACACCAAGAGCGGAAAATTGGAACCCAGCAGCGATTATTCTATAACTATCGAAATAGTGGTTTCAGAGCAACAAAAGCATTTTTTTTTTCTTAAAACTCGCAACTTCAATCATAATCTGTGAAGTTTTGGCCCTTTGACGTGCCCTAATTCCGTCGATACTGGACGTCACAGTTTCCGGGCCTTTTCCACCAGCGTCCAGCTTGAGGCTCTCAAGCCGGGGCTGGCTCCAGATATTCCCGCTATGGATTTCGGCAGATATGGCGCATATTTTTCACAATCGTTCCCCGGCCTTGATCGTTCCTGTCTATATACATGCTGGCCCTTAGCAACTTTTTACTTTACCAAAGTTACAAAGAACCCAATATATGGGGACAGATGATTGTGAGTAATTAAAGAGCATTTTGGTCATCTATTTCTAATAAGCTTCTATTTGTCTTCATATTTACCATAATCTGGTAGGTATTTGTGCTTATCTTGAAACATAAAGTTGGTAAAATCTTACTTTCTTGAGTATTTCCAGTCAGTGTAAATTTTGATTTGGTAGTTACTTACCTCATTTTTGTCACTGCACCTTGCACCTGTGCAGTCCACATCAGGGTTAAATTTGCTGATATGTCGATGATGCATGGGTTATTCCGCAGACATCCCTAAACTGATACCCGTCCCCAATGCCAGTGCCTCACATTGATCATTTCCACCAGATATCTATGACCAGCACTGCCAATCAAGCGAGGTGGTCCTTTTGACTTTGTTTATCCAGGCCTCTATAACCAACACTTTCCAGCTTGTCATTAAAGGGACTGTCCCACCTGCCCAAAAGTTGTAAAATGTACGCCGCTTGTGGTGCACAATATGAAGTAATTGCTGCCGAACACGATTATGACATTTGTTTCTCGCAAACAGTGCTCAATTTCATAAAAAAGTTAAGTTTTAATATTTGGGTTGATGACGTAATATTGAACTCTAGAGAGCTACACAGAAATCCTTCACGCTGCCAAAGTATGGGCACAATTATTTCGAGACAATTCTGGCGCTTTGAATGCAAAACAAACCAACTACCAAACCATTGAAACGTAGCAAATATCTCCAAGGTTCACCTCAAAACAAGTCGACTATCATTACCAATTGGGTAAAGAGAGACGACGCTGTTGGTTTAGAGACCCTATTAAAATACACATGGGCCTTATTTTTTACAGATGTCAAAATGAAACTAATATCTTTTTGTAGAAGAGGGAGTTTTAACTGCTACCATACTTAACTCGTATGGTAGCAGTTAAAACTCCCTCTTCATTGTGTTTGTGGTATCATTGTGGTTGTTTTAACTGCTACCATACTTAACCCGCGAGTTACTGGGGTATATTTCATAACGCGACTTACTGGGGGGGGGGGGGGGGGCTATTTTTTGCCCCCTCTCATCTCCGGAACTACTGGACCGAATGTAAAAATTCAAACGGCATTCGATAGCCCTGGGAAATTTATCGAGGGAAACATAATATTGTTGACCTCGGAGTCACCGATGACGTCACAGGTCAGATCAAGTACAACATGTTTGACCGTGTCAAAAGGTCTCGATGGATGGAATTGTCGCGCAAAATTGCGATATTAAACGCATAAGCTGTCGATAAATCGGTATGATTCGTGTGTTTGACACTTCTAAGTACCTTTCTAAGCTGCTTATGACCTTGGGTCAGGTCAAGGTCATCCGAGGTCACGAGGTCAAACTGCAGATTACGGTCATTAGGCGTTGTAACACATGTTTATGGGTTTGTTTTTTCGTCTAGCACGCGTAAAATGACCTTAGAACATCGTTTGTTCCATATAAATAGAAGTAAAAAGCAAAAATGGAAATCCGTTTTTATGCATGCTGCTGAGGCTGTGAGAGGTGGTCGATTTTTGTCATTTAAAGGTCATAACTCAGTCATTTTTGAAGATATTGACTTCAAATTTGGTACACATATTCACCGCACACGCCTCGATCACAAATATTCCGGTTTTTGGATAATTCTGATTTTTTCTTGAAAATTTTGTAAAACCAAAACAAATGTATTTTGATTTTTCAAAATTTTGAATAAAAAAACCCTCAAAAATCTGAGATAGCAGTTTGATAGCCCGGCCTATTTTCATTAATTTGATTTAAGACAATTGAGTTGATCTCAAACATCGTACCTTTGACAGCGTTTTCCGCAAACCATTATTTTGCAACAAAAACCGAAGAACATGACGTCACTCTGACGTCATTCCCGGTTGACCTATCATAACCTCATTCTTTTTCTTTTGCCAACATGTGTATAATTGATGTGCGAGAAGGTACTGTAAATGTGGTGACGATACCGGTGTTCCTTTAGGAGTTATTGCAAAATAACGGGGGGGGGGGGGGGGGGGGGCAAAAAATAGCCCCCCCCCCAGTAACTCGCGGGTTAACTCGCGCACTGCGGGGGTATTGCGCCTAACACGAACAGCAGGGGGGTTGATTTCCGCCCCCCCCCCGATATCTCGAAAACTACGCTACGTAGCGAGAAGCGGAAAAAGGTATTTGATAGCTTGATACATGTTCTATCGAAAGTATTTCAGTGTTATTTTAGGTCAGGTCAGAATTGAGGTCACCAGAGGTCATCGAAGGTCAAATTTTCCATTTTTTTTCCTGTTTTAGGACATTGCTCCAGAAATTCCCATATATCTCAGAAACGATCCTAGTTAGGAACAAACGGAAAAAAGCAAACGCCAGACAGTGAAATTTCCAATCGCGACGGTGTCCACAGATTTGATCTCAGGTCAATATTTGAGGCTCCAGAGGTCAAAAAGGGGGAAAAATCCGTTTGTTTGCTAAATCGGTTTTGCTATTAACTTTTTATGTAATAAAGATAACGGAAAAGTGTTTACGCCATTGTGTTCATCTTGTCAAGGCGCTTCGAATGATATACATGGCGACCTTGTTAAGTCAACTTAACAATTTTACCTCAGGTCAAGGTCAAGTGGTGACCCAAGTAGGGCATGTTGCATATGGGAAGACGTATCTCGACGAGACAAACACATTGCTGTCTGTTTTACTTCTCTATCTTCATTATGTCGGGATTTATTGACAACAAAAGTGATGGTGACCTCACATGACCTCAAATGACCAAATAGGGGTCACTGAACAAAATTGCTCTTGGATCATCAAGCATATCCTATAATAACATGATCCAGAAGTAATTGGACTAATATCATGCATATCCTTGAAATAGGACGCATTTGTATATTTCCCCATTGACATTATGGGGAGGTTACGCAATTGACCTGACCTTAAGTCACCGATATCAAAATTCCGAGATATACGTATTGTAAGTACTTATGCCCTCATGACATCCTGTAAGTTTCAAACTGATCGCTGGAAAACTCTGGCTTTGGCACAACTGCGAACATTTTTGAAGGTGGGGTCACTTGACCTAGTCTGTTGACCTGACCTGAGATGACCCGAGGTTATTTTCTTTTCAAAGTGTGCGCAATTGATGTCCTAACAGGTGTGCCAAAACCCAAAATCGGAAGTTAATTACTTTGCAACCACCGCTCCGATTGAGATTGGGTCTTCACCATTGGATAGACCCATCAAATCAATTTTGTTTTTGGTATGGTGCGTTCTGATAGAGGTGGTACCACAGCGCGTGGCGGTTGGCAAACGCGAACGTCGAAATGAACAAAAAAACCTTGCTAAAATGATTCTTGATCAAAAATGGCCCTATTATTCTAAGCATTAATTTATACGCTGAAGCATGCAGCGTTCAGGACACACTTCCTTTTGGCGGATTTGGAAAGGAGATCATGAACAATTTAATACAACTTAATTTTTATGTTGGCATGCATTGAGGCCTGACAATGGTTATGGAGGACTAAACTGACTATGTGTTGCTACCACGTATGCTCCCTTACCGTTTCATATTTCAAACCTGTTTTAGCTTTACCAGAGCGCGCTCGCTCGGTCATCGCCCAAAAAGGCGTTTTACTGGTATTTAATCATGAGGCTCCATTAAGTGGTGTGATGGCAAATCGTGTAACATGAATGACAATAACTTTAATTTCTTCATATTGTTTCAATGCCCAATAGATAACTGGATCATTTGCTGTGATATGCATTTACCTCACAACCTCTTCTGCCTGTTGATTATAATTTATCTTCAGTGCTCAATTTTGTAAATGGAAACAAACGTCACAAAATAAATAATAAATCATCATATATTTGTGTGCACAACATAGACAATAGGAAATAATTAGTACAAAACCCAAGAGCAATGAAAATGGGAGCTGAAAAGCTCTTCTTACATTACTCAAACACTTATTGATTGAAACAATTTTATAACAAGGTTACAATAACAAAGGCACATCACCCATCTGGATTTAGGTGACGGTGAGAGCTGAGGTGGTTGTAAGTTCAGGATCTATGCTGCCTTGTTGTATGTTTGTTCTTGATGGCTGCAACTGTTGTCCAGGAGTTGGATCAGGTATGGATCATAGCAGGATTTGATGTCATGATAGAAACAGTCTGTGGAAGGAAAAAAAAACAGGTTCTAAAATTATTGTCATTTGTAACAGCTGATTCTGGTGCGTAAGTCTTGTCTAAGCCAAGTACTTCATATAGTGGTTTTAGGCTGAATTTTCCACTCCTAATGCCTTTTTTAGGCTGAATTTTCCACTCCCCACCCCGGCTTCAAAGCAATCCTAGGACACTGCTATGAGGGCCCTTGATATGCACCAGTGACCCTTGCCTGGTTTGAGGGCTCCTCTGTGGCTTTTTGAAAGCCATTTAGCTAATGCAAATGGTATCTGGGCCAATCTCGGTGGGGCCCCCCTGTGACCCGTAAGGGGGGAAATTGCCCCCTTGCCCCCCCCCCCCCCCCGCCCCCCGGCTGTGCCTCTGTTCCCCACCTATGATAACCTCATACAGCAATGTACAGCCCAAAATAAAATATGGCGTTGTTATCCTTGGTCGATCTATCGTGGAATGCCCCAGGGACTTACCTGGGTTAAAGTCGGGTCGTGTAAAGCTGCCGTCCGAAACTGACTTCAAACTCTGGGCTGTACGATGCCTGCAGTTACAGACGTACTAGGCGGTTTGTTTCTTTGGATCAATTGGTGTAGAAAACTACAAATGTCTCTACTTAGTTCATATAAAGTGATGACCGACTTCTCTGAAACAGTGGAGCATCACCATATCCGAGTGATGTGGCATGTGCCGCTATATGCACTCGGCAAGTCGGCGGCTGGTGATGGAGAGGAGGATGTCAGCGCACGCAGTGTCAGCGCCTCCAATCCGGCCAGGATGGGTCACGCCCCCCCCCCCCCGCCTGTGGCCCGCTGCCCCGATCAACCGGATCAATAGTTGGCCGCCGCCGGCCGGCGGCTGATCTGGCCCGACTGATCAGCGCTGCAGCAGCCGCAGACCCGACACGGGGTCGGCCGTGGCTCTCGCGATGCGATGCGGTCTTGCGTCGACGCCGTCGACGCCGCGGCCCGGCGCGGCTCGGCCGACGTGCTATTTGTTTGGACAGCGGCACAGCGGCGGGATATTATCGCCATCGCGCGTACGCCCGAAATAGCTGCCGGCGTGGGTAGCGTCGCGGCGGCCGCACTGAGCAGCCGCCGTAGAGCAGCCGGAGAGCGGAGACTCGTGCCCGCCGCCCGCCGCCCGCCGGCTATTGACCGGGTCTGCTGGGGCCGGGTCTGCTAAAGTTTGAGCTAGAAGTACCTATCTCAACCTAGGCACCTACCTATAGTTTGTTTTATTTTGATTGCACAATTGCCATTGGGACCTTCGTGAGAATCACACGTGAATTTTGTACACAACCGCTGTCACGCGTCCCGAAAGTTATTTGGTTTGGTTTGAGGACCAAGCACATGGGACCAAGGTGCTAATTGGAACTCTCACCCACGATGGGGTATGGGGAGCCATACCCCTCATTCCGAGGGGTATGGGGAGCCGGGCAGACTTTTTCAGAGGGCCGCCGAGATACTTGCCTTGTGTGCCTGGGATCCCGGTCCCCGGCACACAAGGCAAGTATCTTACCACTGCGCCGAGTTGATCCCCCAAAAAGTTATTTCCACAAAAGCAACGCGTCATTTTTGACAACCATTTGCGCCGAAATAGAGTGTAGAATGTAGATTGGATTCCAAATTGATACCATATGAAGTGTTCTTCCTACATGTAAAACACGTTTGTTCGAGCTTCAGTTCCGACTGGCAGCTTGCTGGCCTGCCATTTTCTCGTTCAGAGGACATTCTTATAAAAACAAAATCGAGCTGTCGTTCGATTTTTTTAAAAGAATGGCCTTAGGATCCGGCGCGGGAGATGTTTAGCGTCGAAACAACGTCTCGGAAATGCAGCAGCGAAGCCAAATAATATGCAGGTATTTTACACACTGCACAGTGGGGCCTTTTGTCAATTAGCCGGAATTAATTAATGACGGCCACGCCGTCAACCGCAGTGCAACCGGCTGAGGCATGCCAGCTGAACCAGCTGCGGCGCACATTTTTCGCTCATTTTGACAGCAAAATAGTTTAAGGTCAGGTCAGGTCCAAGAGTAATGACGTCATACTGCAAGGTCTGGACGGTAGTCTGAGCGCTGTAAGGTGCTTTCGCGCTGCAGCCGTTTTATTTGCGTCAGTTTGGACTCGGATGGTCATGATGGTCAGATTCGGCGGTTAAAAGCCAGTCATGAGAATCATCAGGTCACCGGCCAAGGGCATGTCAGGTCACCGAGGAGTCATTTGATGTTGCTAACGTTTTGCTTTGTTTGTCGATTTGTATGGTCCTGACGTGCCGTAATTAACATATCAGGCCTAAAAGAACATTCGAAGACATTGCGATTGTCATTAGAAGACGGCCTTCTCATATTTCCAGATTTTTTCATTTCCAATTTTCGAAATTTCAAATTTCAAATTTCCAGCAAATTGTCTGTAGCAATCAAAGGGGGCGAGTAGGTGCGCGGTTTCCGGGTTGGGACAACATCAGAACATTCTGGTGACTACGCTGACATGTGTCTCGAAGCGTCAATCGCCGTCAAACTTTATATAAACTTACATTTATATGTCAGGGTTGATCCTCATTTTAAAGCAGAGATCAATGTATGCAAGACACAGGGAATTTTGCTTGATTCGTTAAGATTTGCAATTAAATCAAATGAAAAGTGAAAAAAGCGGTTTTGTTAAAATTAGTCAGGGAAAAAGAACGTACAACCAGCCAAATGTTGTGCATGTATTTCGCCTGAAACCGGTGATCGGGCGCTTCCGTCCACAAACTTCAGTTTCGGTCGCGTTTTTCATATGCTAGCAAAGGTTAACGAGGAAAACCAATGCCAGATTCGACAAATTCAGAGAATTTCGGTGCCGGGCAGTGCAGTTTGAAGGCAGAATGGGAACCTTTTTTAGATCTGTCAGTCTGCAGGGCAACAGGGCGCACTGTGCACTGCCCAAACATAAAACATTCCGGTCCTGAGGCCAATCTTATACAAAAAATCGAGCCAGCGGCTCGTTTTTTATTTATAAGAATGGCCTCTGTTGAGCTTTTTTAAGCCCTGATTTGATGGTGAGAGCCGTGTTTTCCAAGATTTCCCTGTTTTTCACTGTGGATAGCTGGATTTTGACTGCTGCAAAGTCAATTTTTACGATCAATTGTTAACGGTTTTTTTAGGGGGGGGGGGGCAAAATACATGTTGGCCCCCCTTTCAGGCTCTGCGGGGGGCATGACCTGGTCCCCCCCTGGATCCGCCAGTGTGTACGGCTGGCTCGGGCCCCGCTGGTACGTCGTTTACGTACATATGTGAGCCAGAGTATCGGGGCCAGGATCGACCCCTGCGCTAGGCCCTGCGGATGATTTCGGCTGCTGGAGAGGGTGGAGTTCCACTTCACCCTGGCTCGCCGGTCTCGGAGGGTGGACATCGTCCATTTGATCATGCACGTCGGAAGGACGAGGCGCGCCATCTTCACGGCCAGGCCGTCGCCTGCCAGACGCGGTCGTAGGCAGCCCGGAAGTCCACCAGCACCAGGACGAATCGCAGTCGATCTGCGTCCTCCAGGCCGTCGAAGATGGATTGGGGGACCTTCACCAGCTGGTCTGATTGGGTGACCTTCACCAGCTGGTCTGATTGGGTGACCTTCACCAGCTGGTCTGATTGGGTGACCTTCACCAGCTGGTCTGATTGGGTGACCTTCACCAGCTGGTCTGATTGGGTGACTTTCACCAGCTGGTCTGATTGGGTGACCTTCACCAGCTGGTCTGATTGGGTGACCTTCACCAGCTGGTCTGATTGGGTGACCTTCACCAGCTGGTCTGATTGGGTGACCTTCACCAGCTGGTCTGATTGGGTGACCTTCACCAGCTGGTCTGATTGGGTGACCTTCACCAGCTGGTCTGATTGGGTGACCTTCACCAGCTGTTCCACGGTGCTGCGGCGTCGTCTGAACCCCGCTTGTTTTTTGTTGAACTTGTTTGTTTGTTCCAAGCCGCGCCTGCATTGGTCTCTGCACCAGCCGCTCCGCCAGCTTGCCCAGGCATGAGAGAAGGGAGACGGGGCGATTCAGCTGCGGACTTGCCCTTCTTCAGGATGGGGATCATGGTGGCCGTGCGACAGGCGGCTGGGGACCGCCCCTCTCTTCGACTTACGACCCGGAAATCATCCACATCGTAAATGCGTAGAAATTGAATTTAATCGAGCTAGAATCGTGAATGAGCATATCATGCAAAATGGATGCCAAATTTGAAATCAGCGTCACAAAATGTCATAGAAACTACCAGATTCCAAAAAGGTCATCTCAGGTCATCGGAGGAGTGACTTCGGTTGACCTGTGAAAGTGCATGACCCCAGTGGAACATATAATAATGTAAAATGGATGACACATTTTAAATCAGCGTCACAAAATGTCCTAGAAACTGGTAGAGGCCAACAAAGTCATATCAGGTCATCGTGGGTCACTATCTCAGTGGAACCATAAATGTCACCTGTTGATACTTGTGCTCCTGAGCAGCAAACACTCGGAAACTGCATGCACAAGTTACCAGCACCGATACTACGGGACGCCAGTTGCGCCTGCCATGACATTAAGAAACAGCTCATAGGTCACGGGTCATGGGGGATAGAAGTCAACAATTTCAGAGCATGTGTCATTGTTCAAAAGTAGAGTACTGGAAGTTTCATCGTAATCGGTTGATAAATACGCGAGTTATTTCCGAGAGAAAAAAAAACGAGGGGCTGGCATCTATCCCTTCGCTGGCGAGGGTTAATGGTTGGAAAAGTACCAGTTTTCCTTCGCTAAATGACTGGCAAAATTTCGGATTTTCGGATTAATTTTTGTCGCATCACGTTACGTCCACCGTGCCAAAAGGTGATTAAAGGGATATTGCCACCTCCGGAGGCTTTCTAAAAAGCAACTTAAATGAATGGTGGGTATCAACAATCATGTATGCTCAAGCTCAAACTTGCTCCTGCAGCACCTAAAGCAGTATATCGGCAAAGCATTTTGTATTTATTTCTGACTCCAAAACGTTGGTCCCAGCTGTGCTCAGTACTAGATTCATGATGTCCGCTCTCATCCAGTTTGGCTGTGGAATTGGCGCCCGCCCAAAGCCAAAGCATACGAATTCACCGAGACTTGAACCTTGAAAAGTCTGTCTGTATTATAAGGTATAGGTCACAAATCTCCTACGGTCCCGAAGTCGAGCCATAGCAATTCTTGCTGTTTTATTATGAAAGAGGCTAAGGCTGTTGAAAATATAATTGACTGCATACGCTTTTTAATTTTAAAGTTCACTAACTGAATGGTGATGTTGAGTTTGCAACATTCAAAAGAAAATAATAGTCCGCAAAGAAGTGATTATAAATAGTGATGAGGCGACTCCAATTTTAGGAATGCGTGCCAAGCATGAGTGGTGCAATTTTTTTAAATCTAAAGGGGGGAGTTTCGGGACCCAAATTTTGCAGGTGAAATCGGACACGCTTAATCGACCGTTGCACACCAAAAACTCCATATTGGCCCGCGAGGTGGCAATATTCCTTTACAATGTCTTTTCAAATACTTTAAAAAAAAATGAAAACACGTTTTTTGTTATATAAAGAAAATGATTGAAACGGCTCCAGCACAAACACGCGTTAACGTACTGATTCGCGACCCACCTCATTCGATAGGGAATTGAATGTAGTTTTACCTATGAACATTGTTTTACATTGTTGTGCAACAGGCTCCTCTACCTATACAAGAAAGCCGCGGAACGGGGTACGGGAACGGGGTACGGGAACGGGGTACGGGAACGGGGTACGGGAACGGGGTACGGGAACGGGGTACGGGAACGGGGTACGGGAACGGGGTACGGGAACGGGGTACGGGAACGGGGTACGGGAACGGGGTACGGGAACGGGGTACGGGAACGGGGTACGGGAACGGGGAACGGGGTACGGGTACGGGAACGGGGTACGGGAACGGGGTACGGGAACGGGGTACGGGAACGGGGTACGGGAACGGGGTACGGGAACGGGGTACGGGAACGGGGTACGGGAACGGGGTACGGGAACGGGGTACGGGAACGGGGTACGGGAACGGGGTACGGGAACGGGGTACGGGAACGGGGTACGGGAACGGGGTACGGGAACGGGGTACGGGAACGGGGTACGGGAACGGGGTACGGGAACGGGGTACGGGAACGGGGTACGGGAACGGGGAACGGGGTACGGGAACGGGGTACGGGAACGGGGTACGGGAACGGGGTACGGGAACGGGGTACGGGAACGGGGTACGGGAACGGGGTACGGGAACGGGGTACGGGAACGGGGTACGGGAACGGGGTACGGGAACGGGGTACGGGAACGGGGTACGGGAACGGGGTACGGGTACGGGAACGGGGAACGGGGTACGGGAACGGGGTACGGGAACGGGGTACGGTAACAGGGAACGGGGAACGGGGTACGGGAACGGGGTACGGGAACGGGGTACGGGAACGGGGTACGGGAACGGGGTACGGGAACGGGGAACGGGGTACGGGAACGGGGTACGGGAACGGGGTACGGGAACGGGGTACGGGGTACGGGGTACGGGGTACGGGAACGGGGAACGGGGTGCGGGAACGGGATGCGGGAACGGGGTACGGGAACGTGGAACGGGGTACGGGAACGGTGTACGATTTTTGACCCCAAGGCAATGCGATCGAGCATTGCCGGCCACTAGTTCAAAATCGTAAAAGCTGAAAGCATGTTTTACATGTTTGGTTTGGAGATTTCATACTGGGGGTCGTTCGGAAAAGTTCAGGTCGATGAGTTTGTCTGTTTGTTTGTCTGTCTATCTGTTTGTTTGTTTGTCCAGACGAGCATTGTACACCTAAAGGTCGAACGGAGGGCGACACTGGTTCCATACTTGCAGGTCACGTGCACCCCACCCCGATTCCGTAGTGTATGGGTTGTGACCCCGAGAGGTGCAAGCTGCCCCCCCCCCAAAAAAAAACTTTTCGGCGTGGTCTGTGTGGTATTTTCGGCGTGGTCTGTGTGGTCTGTTCTGCGTGGTCTGTGTGGTCTGTTCTGCGTGGTCTCCCGTTACACGGCGTTGGTAGTGTGGCGGTATTCCTCTTCGACCTGGCGGCGGCTTGTCGACTCAGCTGGCGTAGACAAGCCGGCTTATTTACCCGCCTCGCCAGCCGCTCGATGGCGCGCCGCGTGTTTATTTTCGATGGCGCGGAGGTGGGCTGCTCGGCCGACCGACCGGACGGGCGGCGGCGGAGGCGGAGGCGGAGGCGGAGGCGGAGGCGGAGGCGGAGGCGGAGGCGGAGGCGGAGGCGGAGGCGGTGGCGGTGGCGGTGGCGGTGGCGGTGGCGGTGGCGGTGACGGTGGCGGTGACGGTGACGGTGACGGTGACGGTGACGGTGACGGTGACGGTGATGTGTGGACAGGGTCAGGCTGCCGAGCCGTGGGACTCACCAGTCACCAGCCGCCGCGGCTGCCGGCCCGGCCCGGCCGCGGCTGGTGGCCGCCGGTCAGCTAGCCAATGACGGATCATCCACGCCGACCTGGTCCTGGATCATCGCCGACCTGGTCATTGTCTGTCACAGTGCCGGCCGGGCGCCGGCCACAGTCTGCTGCCTGGACACCGGACACGGCCACAGTCTGCTGCCTGGACACCGGACACGGCTACAGTCTGCTGCCTGGACACCGGACACGGCCACAGACTGCTGCCTGGACACCGGACACGGCCACAGTCTGCTGTCTGGACACCGGACACGGCCACATGGTGCTACCCTACCACCGGACACGATCTTGCCTGGGCACCGGACACGGCCACAGTCTGCTGTCTGGACAACGGACACGGCCACATGGTGCTACCCTACCACCGGACACGATCTTGCCTGGGCACCGGACACGGCCACAGTCTGCTGTCTGGACACCGGACACGGCCACATGGTGCTACCCTACCACCGGACACGATCTTGCCTGGGCACCGGACACGGCCACAGTCTGCTGTCTGGACACCGGCCACGGCCACATGGTGCTACCCTACCACCGGACACGGCCACAGACTGCTGCCTGGACACCGGACACGGCCACATTATGCTGCCTGGACACCGGACACGGCCACATACTGCTGCCTGGACACCGGACACGGCCACATACTGCTGCCTGGACACCGGACACGACCACACTGCTGCCTGGACACCGGACACGGCCACAGTCGGCTGCCTGGACACCGGACACGGCCACAATATGCTGCCTGGACACCGGACACGGCCACAGTCTGCTGTCTGGACACCGGACACGGCCACATGGTGCTACGCTACCACCGGACACGGCCACAGTCTGCTGCCTGGACACCGGACACGGCCACAGTCTGCTGCCTGGACACCGGCCACGGCCACATGGTGCTACGCTACCACCGGACACGATCACAGACTGCTGCCTGGACACCGGACACGGCCACACTGCTGCCTGGACACCGGACACGGCCACATGGTGCTACCCTACCACCGGACACGATCTTGCCTGGACACCGGACACGGCCACATGGTGCTACGCTACCACCGGACACGGACACAGACTGCTGCCTGGACACCGGACACGGACACATTATGCTGCCTGGACACCGGGCACGGCCACATGGTGCTACGCTACCACCGGGCACGGTCACATGGTGCTGCCACCGGGCACGGTCACATGGTGCTGCCACCGGAGCACCGGACACGGCCACAGGCTGCTGTCATGTTCTCCAGACTGTTAGAGCCGACTGTCATGTTCTCCAGACTCCAGACTGTCAGAGCCGGGCCTGGACGGCAAACCACGTTCAGCCGTGTGATCCGGGCACGGTAGGCAGAAATAGGCGTGGATCACCATCCGAACTCGAGCGCGGTCCCTTCTCGCTCAAGTGCGTCGTGTTCGATATTTCAGTTATGACTGGTGACTGGTGACTGGTGTACTGACCATGTGAATGCCTTCGCCAGGAATCATTTAAGGACCAAAGGCAAACACTGCCACTTGGCTGGACCCATGGTGACCTTTATATGCTGATATATGGCCCTGCCTTGCTGCTTTATTGACCTCCAATACCCCACTGACCCCTGCTGACGCCTACTAACACCTACTAACCTTCGATGATCTGGCAAACCCCATGATGCAGATCGGTCATGGGCTCTCCCAATGACCATCGGCATGGTCTCCCTGCCAACCCGGTTATCCCAGCAGCCCCTTTGGCCTGTATCCTTCCACCCGGCGAGCCTCTGCAGTAGAGGTGCAGAAAACTGGTCACGGCGTCACGGCGCTGTGACTAAATCAGTTTCACGGCGGCACTAAGCCGGGACTAGGTCAGGTCAAATGAGATCAAGCCGTGACCTTATCATACTAAAGACTAAATCAGGCGCATGTTCCAATTTCCAAAGTCCAAACATTTTGATTGAAGCAATTGTTACAGCTGTTCATTTTGTTTGTATTCTATTTCTGAGTCACTACTCACTACTCAATATATCAGTCAACACTAAAGATTGACACTTTGTATCACCTATAAACTTTGTCATGTTGGTCACTTAACTCGGGTATAAGATGGGCAACACCCATAGCACTAGGGTTGCATGAAGTAACCAACTTAAACATGACACTAATTTATAGGTGACACAAAGCCAGTGGCTTGGTGACTTTTGTGTCACTATAAACCTGTTTATGTTGTTGGCTTCAAGACACCAACAAGACACACAACAAGTTATGGAAGAAAACGAACACCAAGCCACCAAGCTTACTTACTTCACTGAAACTACCTACTACTACTAAAACTAACCTGTTACCTAGCCAGATCAAGTGTTCCGGAGATACCTTTACCTTCCTCTTAAATATCTCACAGTCACAACACAACCTACTTGCACCCATGGGGGCTTAATGGCTACTGGAACGGTCTAATAAAATGCATCAATTTCCAAATATCCCAAGCCAATGATTATCGTTATGTAATCATTGCTCCAAGCACATAACAATTATATTCCACGTCTCTGATGCGTCAGGAATGGCGCTGTGTAAACAGCTGCTAAATAATAAAACCTTTACCTTTTGACGTCGAGTAAAACATTCTATATATTTTATAAATCGAACAGATAAATGTTTATTTGAAAGTATCACTTGCTTTTAGGTTAACGAGGAATACAAAACAAAATACTTTAAAATATTTCCCATACACCAAATAAAATATTGACGTAAAATTATGCTCACTGTTTCTTGACTCAAAGGAAAATCCCTTTGTTTCTGGGACGCCATCTGTATATGTAGTATGTACACAAAGCCATGTGATTCTCAAGGCCAACCTCAAGAGTTTTATTTAATAACAAAGTCTGAGAAATGTGTTGATTTGACGCACAATATAGACATGATATGTACATTGTACAATCTAAAAGTAAAACTTAAAAATAAAAAACAACATAGATTAGTGTAGTGCCGACTGCCGTGCATAGTGATTTGCTTGCGGCGTTGACCCTCGCTGCCGAATCCGATATGCGTGGTTTGTTTTTTCTCATTGCGCCTTCATGCAAATTTGTTAGTGTCCTGGAAAATTGTAAGAGATTCTGTGCCACCGATTCTCGGAGTTAAAGAATCAAGTTGGCCTTAATGTGACATACCGACTATTTTGGGGTGAGAGATTTCGTTATTTTAATATGTGGTTGGCTTCAATCAGGTGAGATGACACGAATTCATGTTGGCAGGAGCTGTGGCTTACAGGCCAGGCATGACAGCAATTTAAATTGAATTGTTATCTTTGTCTGCTCAGAGACTTAGCTTTGAGGACCTGTAAGTGAGATTGATTTTCAGTTTGTAAATGCCTATTGCCGAGAGCTGTATTTCAAAAGGTTATTCCTGCAAATGTGTTCATATCTTCTGTGCAGCGTGATGGCTTGTAATTAATGTCAGCTAGAATCTGACTGCCATCTTTTTTGTTTGTTTTATTTTGTCCATTTCTTAGTGTTTCAAATGCCAGTGTTGATGCTTGATTACTTTGATACTTTGATATGCTCTCAGTGGCTATGTATGAATCGTGTGGGTACTCCGTACTAGGTATTAGGTAACCAATACCATACATTTCATTCATGCTTATTGGTTTTCCTACATCGATCCTTCTTCAAGGTATTGGCATTTGACAGTTGTCCTGTTGCGGTCTAGCAATGTTCTAAAATAGAATGTTCTAGCAAGTAGCAAAGTATATTTTTAGGGTACAAATTACATAACTATTTCATATGTTGAAATTGTGAAAATTACGCTTGCCGTGACCAAGCTGGGACTCAAATTGACCTGGCTGCTAGCACGCCGTGACCTCTGAACTAGGTCAGCCGCCGTGACCGGGGCCGTGACCAAGAAATTATAATTTTCTGCATCTCTACTCTGCAGCTCCCACTGACCCCGTTCGACCCTGTGACCTTAGCGTTGACCTTTGTTCCCCGTCCACAGCGCGGCCGGTCGTGCAGCGGGTCAAGTCGTTGCGGTTGTGTCGAGACGCGTTCGAGATTCTCAAGGTGATCGGCCGCGGTGCCTTCGGGGAGGTATGCGTCGTCAAGATGCGCTCCACCGAAAAGGTGGGTGGAACTCGCTCTCAGTGTTGTGACGAGGGCCTCGGTGCCTGGCGTCACGGTGGTCACGGTGGAATGTGAAGATGGAAATACCCGGCCCTGTGTGTGGACAATGGAATGCGGGAGTTTACATGATCAGTTAGACAACATATTTCGGTGTGGCATTAATGGGCGCCATGTGACATTCGTTGTCGGAGTTAACCTGGCATTGACTGGAGTCTCAGCAAAACGCCATTGACTGGGAGCGGCCGACCGGACGGACGGACGGACGGACGGACGGACGGACGGACGGACGGACGGACGGACGGACGGACGGACGGACGGACGGACGGACGCACGGACGCACGGACGCACGGACGCACGGACGCACGGACGCACGGACGCACGGACGCACGGACGCACGGACGCACGGACGCACGGACGCACGGACGCACGGACGCACGGACGCACGGACGCACGGACGCACGGACGCACGGACGCACGGACGCACGGACGCACGGACGCACGGACGCACGGACGCACGGACGCACGGACGCACGGACGCACGGACGCACGGACGCACGGACGGACGGACGGACGGACGGACGGACGGACGGTTCGAAAGCTCTCAATGAGACGAATCTAAAGCATACTCAAAAGTGTCAATTTGAGGTCAAATGTCAGGTCACGGTCAGTTCCAAGGTCAAAATCGGTAAAATACTTTTCATACAAAGCCTTCGATTACGACCATGATCACCCAAAGTGCTTCCAAAGGTATGATACACATCCCGCATGAGCTAAAGTGAGATTGTTGGCAAAAGTCAAGGTCAAGGTCAGGTCACAAAAGGTCACTATGTGCAAAATATCTGCGAAAATCATGCTACACATGTTTTATGGGTTATTTTTCACGTATAATTCGATAGTGATAGTCATTGTACCACCTGACTTCATTTACCTGAAGTTAGTGTCAAGTTCAGGTCAAATTCAGGTCACGGAAGGTCAACATTTGAAATTGATAAATCTAAATGAAAAAGGCATGTTTCTAGACCAGTTTTGTCTCAGAAACACAGTACTGGCATTGCTTTGTCTGTATCTGGTCAATAAAGCCCCAAAACGCAATTTCACAATATGACGTCATGAGTTTCGGTGTACTTTATATGCCATAAGTCAGTCAAAAATGGTTATATAATTCTAAAATTTGGTATGTTAGTTGCCCATATGTGGTTCTCTGACATAAACTCCGTTTGTTATATATCTTCTAAACATTTGATTTTGTGGGCATTTTGTAAACAAAATCGTTATTTGATTTTTTGGGGGTCAAAAACCGAAGTTTTACAAATCCGTGATAGCCATGTTGTAGCCCTTCATATTCGCTATCTTTTGACGTTTTTAGATTGCATTTGGCTCACACTATGGCATGTGTACGGTCTGTTAAAGTTTGGCTGATTTTTGTGTAAAACTCGTGTGTAGTGACTGTCTCTAAATTCGCTATAACTCGACATTTTTGTGTGTGACGAAATTGCTTTATTTTTTGCACAGATGTTGTAAACGTGATTTAGAAGAAGGTACCCGAAGTTTCACGTTGATAGCTCTATTGGTTTTTGAGCTATTACGAAAATTCATCAAGGGGGGGGGCGTTAAACACGGTTAAAAAAACAAACAAAACAAAACACGGTCAATGGCGGGTTAAACACCAATCATCATTGAGCCTGGACCCAGGTGCGATCGCACCGTCAGCCAGCATTGGCTCCGTGGTGATTTATTTGAACTGGCAATAGACAGGGCGCTCGGGGCTGATTGGTAGCTGGTAGCTGGGTGGGATGGGTGGCGGTCGGTTTCCATGACCTGTGAGGTTTTCGGCTAAGGCAGTCAGCCTAGACTGAGCGATGAGTCTGCACTCATCCCACAAGGCATCTCAGCACAAGGTCGGACGGCTGCTCGGCGCACGGCCGTCGGACGGTGACTCGGAGTCGGTAAGATTTTAGCGACACCGACTCCGACTCCGACCAAAACTACCGACTCCGACCGACTCCGACTCCGACTTTGACTCCAACTCCGCAGCCCTGCTGCGAACGGTACGCAAAATCACCAAAGGATTTTTTTCTTCTCAATAACAATAATAACCAGTATGGCGTCGTAGTTGGCGATGAACGAGCGAGCGCGAAGGAAATGTATGGTGAGGTTGGTATGCGCAGTGCGCACTGCGCACGCATAAGGGTGCTGCTTTCCTAGTATTGGTGCCTGACACCACACCAAATTTCAACTCGATCGGGGGCGAGTAGTTTCTGAGATACAAAAAGGTGTGCGCACTTGCGCACGTGCAGAGGCACCCCACCCCTGACTTGTGGGAAGGTGGCGGCTGAGTGGTCCCTAACCATACACCAAATTTGCACACAATCGGCCCAGCCGTTGCAGAGTTTTTGCGAGCAGGCACTTTTCAACACTCCTCACGGGATCGCGCCACGCGCAGTGGTAGTCACCCACGTGATTCGGCTCTGGTCTCAAACAGGGATATAGGGTGGATGAGGCTACTCAGCAAAGAAGCCCGCTTGTCAATCGGACGTGCGGTTGCAGAGATATGAGCTTCTGCAAAGCGTCGCCACGAGCCAGGCCCGGCCGCTCATATTCCGATTTCCCCCCCTACTTCACGGAAGGACGAGCGAGCTCGAAGGCGCTCGCACGTAATCACCGATGTATTGATGGCTCTCATATGACTCATATGACGTCCTGGTGGTATCCCGCCTTTACCGGAGGTTGATTCCCGGTTTGATTGATAATCAGTAATTTGATCCATGGCTTCGTTTCAAAGGCAGGAAGTGTGCACCATGGATAAGATAAGGATAAGATACTACCTGGATAGGTCACTCCCCGCGGCATCCTTCGATCCTTGCGACATCGCATTTGGGTGGTGGCCACCTTGCGGCGAAACTGCGAACTAAAAACGTACACGACGCGCCGTCCGCCAATGCACGCGCTGCGGTGGTGGCGGGGTATCACGCCGCCACCACCGCAGCGCGTGGTGGCGGCGTGAATAATACATGCGTATTTTATCAGATTGTTACTGTTTAGGTGCTTGATATGGTCCTCAAAGTATTCCTGAAGACATTGTGCGTCGCCTGAAGTGCAGCACACGGCCGTAACGATGATAGATCAAGAGTTATTCACCTGCGATACCTGTCGTGATCGCTGGCCGGTCACAGCACATGGGCTTACTTCAATCATTATTTTGGATTTTGTGGTTAATGACTCAATCCTGCCACCGGGAAGATTCAAGCATTTGATAGGTTTATTACTGTTCATCTTATGAATATCCAACAAACCAGTGCAGATGATGAGTGATGTCTTCCCGTTTTTGAACCACAAATGATATTTAACCCGCGCCCCGCGGGGGCAAATCTGCCCCTTCCCGGATTGTCTAAATAACTTGAAAACTATGATAGATATCGGTATGAAACTTGCAACACCTTATGCCATATCAATTATACGTCTGCTGTCAAAATTTTATTGACATAGGTTAAGTAAGTGGGAGATAATTACGTTTTAGTGACGTCATGTCATGTCATTTTTGGTGGGAAACTTAAATGTTTGACAAATCGTAGAAAATAGAGTTTGGAAGCAAATTGCAAATACAAACGTCAATAGAACAAAAATAACATTCTCTTCAAAATGTCTATCTCGGATATCCAAAATATCCAAATTTTTACCACAAAAATACAATAAAAAATATTTTTTCTCGAAAAAATGGCCACAAAATAAATATTTTCGAAGATATTGAAAAACAAAACGGAACATATATTGAAGAACCAAGCACGAACGATTACGGCACCCGCACCAAATTGCAAAGCAATAGGTATCTTTATTTTTGACTGACTTGTGGATCCCTAAGTATGAGTAACTCATGACGTCATTTTTAGTTGCATTTGATGGCTTTTATTGACCATATACAGACAAATAAATGCCACCACTGTATTTTTTTTTAGACAAAACTGGTCTATAAACATGTTTTTTTTTTTAGATTGATATATTTCAAATAGTGACCTTTGTCGACCTGGCCTTGACCTGAACTTCACCTAAGGGCCATTATATGGGGTCAGTAGCCTATTTCACAAAGCAAAGAAGTTTGTAATTACAAAGAATTTCTTTGTAATTACAAAGAATTTGTACACATGTTTGTAGTTTGGATTTCACAAAACCCCAGGGAAGTAAATCTGAACTTACTATTTACAAACTACATTACAAAGATATTGTTTGTAAAAATGTTTGCAATTGCACATGTTCTATTCCTCAAAGGTTGACGGAAGTGAGGAAATGTTTGCAATTACAAACTTGTAATTCCAGTGGGTCAGAGGTTCTGCAATTTCAGAAACTGCATTGACAGTTGACATTGTTTGACTGTTCAGGTTATTTTCTTGGTGAGGTTGTTACGTTGCCGAGGTTGTTAGGGTAATGGTTTAGTTATGCATAGGTATAGCTACCCAAAAAAGTTATTTCCCGAGAGATTCGAACAGGGATCTCCAGCTTTGAAGTCCCAGTGCACCTTTCCGATTGCGCTGTGAGGGGCGCCTCCGCGCGGAGAACCCGCATGGCGATATAATTGCAGCGGTCAACGATGTCTTGTGCAATGTGCAGTGAACCTTCACCCTTTACGACGTAGGAAATCGGCTAGGTTAGGTGAACAAATGGTCGAGAAATTCAACGATCTTTCTTTTAAAGAGTAGTTCTGTTGTTATGCTCTGCCACCTGGTGAATGGTCAAATTATGTTTACTCTTAACTGCTTACCAAGATGTATTTTACGATCAGAGTTTGCATTTCGATGAAATGTTAATTAAAAGATTATTCTCCCTATAACTAATTTTATATTGAATAAAACAAATAATCACAATGTAAATATTTGTTAAATTAATTTGTTAACAATCAAATTATTTGTCATTAGCATCAAGTGTAATACAAACGTTCTTGATTTCAAGCTTTCTGCTGTACTAACATTTGTGTTTACAATTTTCTTTACAATCGGTAATTCAGAGGTGGCGAATGTTTGTGCAATGCCTTTTTGTGAGGTTTGCAATATTTTCGGTAACTGTGGAGCTGCCGTCACCGTCGCGCCCGGGCAATCAAATCAAGGTTTAAGGGTACTATCACCGTTGTTGGTCTGCAGTCATGGGGAAGCTTTATGACGTCACCAGATTCTGGCTACGAGCGAATCTTAGGCCGACCCGATCGGACCTAATGGCTACGAGCAGTAGGTTTCGTCCCGATCGGACTTAGTGGCTACGAGCTGTAGGCCGACCCGATCGGACTTAATGGCGGGGTTAGGTTAGATTATTTGCATTAATTCCGATCGGTTGGGCCTACCGCTCCAACCGATCGGAATTAATGAAAATAACCTAACCTAACCTAACTCCGCCATTAATTAAGTCCGATCGGGTCGGCCTACAGCTCGTAGCCATTAAGTCCGATCGGGACGAAACCTACTGCTCGTAGCCATTAGGAACGATCGGGTCGGCCTAAGATTCGCTCGTAGCCAGAATCTGGTGACGTCATAAAGCTTCCCCATGACTCCAGACCAACAACGGTGATAGTACCCTTGAACCTTGATTTGATTGCCCGGCCGCGACGGTGACGCCAGCCCCACCGTTACCATATTTTCTTGCGTTTGTGATCGCAAGCATGTGTAATTACTAACTTCTTTGTGAAATAGGCCTCAGGGTTGTGAAAATGGCTAATACTATGCGGAAGATGTATTATACATTGGGCCACTTAGGCAGCTCTGCAGTGGCCCTGGTGCATTGCAGTGCGCCGGCACGGGTATCGGCATCTCCGCGATGGCCAGTGGTTCAGCCGCGCACGTGAAGGGCATATATTAGAGATGGATCAGAATGTATGACTAACGCGGCTAAATCATGCACACATACTATTTGGATGAAGGCCTATCGATTAGAATCAATATCGATATCGATACACTCATGCAAGGGTCCTGGGTTCGAATCCCAGTCGAGAAACTGCCAGGAAACATGTTTTGCGCAATTATCTCAAAGCTGCTTGCCAATACCGATACCAAACAACGCAGGCATACTGAATCGATAACGGACTATCGATTGGTATCGATACCGTTATCGATATCGATATAATTATCGATTTTCACCGGAAGAGCATATATTACAGAAGTAACAGAATTTGAGACTACCGCGGCCAAATCATGCACACATACTATTTGGATGAAGGCCTATCGATTGGAATGAAGATCGATATCGATACACTCATGCAAGGGTCCTGTGTTCGAATCCCAGTCATGGAATTGTCATTGTCTCTGTCGTTTTTATCATGTTCATTTTAACCTGTGTATATGTCTAATGTCTGCATGTGTCCCTACAATGTACTTTATAATCTGACGAAAGGCAAGGAAGAGCCACCATTGCGTGGATTTGCCGAAATAAATGGTATATATGGAACTGCGGGGAATAACGCCTTTTCATGTTTTTGCTACGATTTGTGTGACAGTGCCAGCTATGGCCACGTGACACGGTGTTTTGGTCATAACACTCACTAATACAAGTGAGTGTTATGACCAAAACACCCTAGCATTAGAGAGAGCCGCAAGAGATGAGCCGCAATAGGGTGTAGCTCCTGACCAAGGAACGTATGCGCAGATTGTGGTTAGGGGGTCAGAAAAGGAGCCTACAGTATCAGGGACCAGTGGTAGTTCTGATAGGGGCATAAGGGAGGAGGATAAGGCAAAGGTGGATAGTGTGGCTGGGGTTTGGAAGTGTGTTGGAGGGTCACGTTTCTGGAGACCCAACATTGTGGAAAGTAATGCTAGGGCCACAGACAGTAAGGATGAGGAGGGGTGCTGGGTAATGGAGGGTGGTAGCAGAATCTGGAGGAGGAAGAGGGAAGGGGATCAGGAGGGATGGACAAAAGTTCAGGGTAGAGTCAGGCAGTACAGCCCCAGGGAACATCAGCAGGTTACACTAGCAAATAGGTTCAGTGCGTTAGAGTCAGCAGCTGAAAGTGACAAGGTACAGATTCAGCATTTAGTGGTTGGGGACTCAAGGGTAAGGCCCTTAAGGCGAACATTCTGTGGGAAGAGGGACAAATGTATAGTTAAACCGGGGGCAAAAGTAGTTGATATGGGCCCTGTCATTGAGGCAGAACTGGGTAGGAGTAGCCCGGAGACAGTTATAATACAGGTGGGGGTGAACAACATAGGACCTAGGCAGAGTGTGAGAATAGTAGCGGAATACCGGAGCCTGCTGCAGAGGTTGAAGGAGTCCAGGAAACCAGTCATTGTGACTGGCATCCTCCCTCGCTGTGGAGCCAGTGAGGAGTGGTACTCGAGAGCTCTGTCTGTGAACAGCTCAGTTCAGAACTTATGTTCAGCTATGGGGCTTAGTTATGTAGACTTATGGGATCAGTTCTATGAGTGGCATAGGTACTATATGAAGGATGGGCTTCACTTATCGGATGAGGGGGCAAGGGCTTTGGGAGATGCCTACAGAAGTGTCATTCAGGGAAACTAGGTAGGAGGGGGGGGGGGGGGGGGGGGGGGGGGGGGGGGTTCAGGGACGCTAGTACTAGGGCATCAAGAAGTAGGCATTGGTAGAAGTTCATGTCAGAATAGGACAGTAGATCATAATTCCCTCAAAATTAGTAGAGTCAGCTCAAAGTATAAGATCACATGTGTGTTGCTGAATGCCCAAAGTATTAGGTCTAAATTTGATGAGTTTGAGTGTTATGTTGCCCTTGAAAAGCCTGATATCATTTGTGTAACCGAGACATGGGTTAGTGAGGGGTATAATAGGGATAGGCTACAGGATTTCGAGTTACAAGGGTATAACATGTTCTCATACTGCAGAGAATCACGGCAGGGAGGCGGAGTGTTTGTATATGTAAATAGCTTGTACTGCACTACTAGAGTTGATGATTCTAGTAAAGTAAAAGAAGTAGAATCAATCTGGCTTGACATTAAAATTGGTACAGGAAACAGAGGAAGGTTGAGGATAGGTGCATTTTACAGACCAGGGAATCTTCCAAGGAACTCCCAAGCTGAAACAGACCAAGATATTTGTGAGGAAATACGTAGGAACTTTCGGGCTCAGTGTCTTATTATGGGAGATTTTAACTTAAGAGGATACGAAAGTATAGCAGAGGAAACAAATGAGTGTAGGTTGTATAGGCAAATCTTTGAAGAGGAGCTTTTCATGCATCAGTTTGTAACAGAGCCAACCAGACATTGCTCCATTCTAGACCTTGTATTCTCAGACAACAGTGATCTAGTTAGTGACATAAGTATTTGTGCAGGTCTAGGAACCAGTGATCACAATATGGTTAAATTCAATATCTCATCAGAAATGAGGCCCAAAGATAACCTTATTATGGTTCCAAACTTCAGCCGGGCTGATTTTGATGGTATTAGAAATGACCTCGCACAGATCAAATGGAACGTTGAGTTGGCAGGTTTAGATGCATGTGAGGCCTGGAATGTTTTCAAAGCTAGATTAAGCCAAATTCAAAATCGGCATATACCCCTCAGGCACAAACGTAACAGAACCAAGGGCAATCCAGTTTGGCTTACCCCAGAAGTAAGGAGTGCTATACAAGCTAAAAGAAGTGCATTTGGCATTTTGAAGGGATCTTCACTAGATATAAATCAGAAGGCCTACCAGAATGCAAGAAATTCAGTTAAGAAAAAGGTCAGAGCAGCTAAAAGGGCAAAGGAACTTGATTTAGCTAGACATTGTAATGCAGATAGTAAGAAGTTCTTCAGTTTTATAAGTTAAGTACAGTTTCCAAAAATATAGGTCCATTTAAGGTAGATGATGTGTTAGTTAGCAAGGACAGTGAAATGGTTGAAGTGCTTAATGATCAGTTTCAATCTGTCTTTACTATCGAGGACCAGAGTAGTATTGCAGCACTTCAGCCTGAGCTAGAGACAGAGGAGACTATAGGAGAGCTAGGTGGCATAAGTAGTGAACTTGTTCTAGAATATCTAAAGAAAGTAAGGCCTAACAAGGCAGAAGGACCTGATGAAATCCATGCTAGACTTTTAAGAGAATCTGAAAGGGAGTTGTCGGTTCCATTAGCCATAATATTTTCTAAATCACTTGCAGATAGTAAAATTCCACTTGATTGGAAAAGAGCAAATGTTGTTCCTATTCATAAAAAGGGAGATAGAAGTAAAGAGGAAAACTATAGACCAGTTAGTCTGACCTCATTAGTCTGCAAGGTGCTTGAATCAATCATCAAAGATAAGATTGTTGAATTCTTGGAGCAAAATGAACTCATCAAAGATACACAGCATGGCTTTAGGAAGGGCCGTTCTTGTTTAACTAATCTTCTGGAGTTTTTGGATGTTGCAACAGATAGCGTTGATCAGGGTAAACAGCTGGATGTAGCTTTTCTTGATTTCAGTAAAGCATTTGACAAAGTCCCCCATACAAGACTGGGGTTGCAACTTAAAATTCATGGGATCAGGGGCAAGATTCTGGATTGGATAGAAACGTGGCTTTCAGGACGCCAGCAAAGGGTTATATTGAATGGGTGCCAATCACAATGGAAGGAGGTTCTCAGTGGGGTTCCACAGGGCTCAGTCCTGGGCCCATTGCTTTTTATAATATTTGTGAATGCAATTGAGAACAGTATAGACAGCAAAGTCTTGAAATTTGCAGACGATCTAAAAGTTGTCAGGATTATTAGAGGAAAACATGATCAGGATGTTTTTCAATCAGATCTGGACAAGCTAGTTGAGTGGTCTGAAGCATGGCAGATGAAATTCAATTTGAGTAAATGTAAGATTATGCACGCTGGACGGGTTAGCAGTAAACATAGGTATGAAATGGGTGGGCAGAAAATGGAGCAGATTGAAAAGGAAAGAGATTTAGGTGTCGTGGTAAACAATAGACTATCAGCGTCAGACCAGGTTGTAGAAGCTAGGAAAAAGGCACTTAGAATGCTAGGGGCCATTAACAGAAATGTTTCCTACAAGAGTGAAAAGGTAATAACAAAACTGTATTGTGCATACGTTAGACCACATTTGGAGTATTGTGTACAAGCCTGGTCTCCAACATATGAGAAAGATTGCTGGTTGTTAGAAAGAGTTCAAAAAAGGGCAACAAAAATGATTAATTGTCTTGGTAGTTTACCTTATGAAGATAGATTAAGGAAATTGGGTATGTTTTCACTTAGATATAGAAGGCTAAGAGGAGATCTAATTGAAGTCTTCAAATTTGTAAATAGTCAGCATTCTGGATATTTAAAGGGTATGTTTGAGTTCAATAGGGAAAATCGAGGTAGAGGTCATCAGCATAAACTCATTATGAAACAAAGTAGGACTAGGCTACGACAGTCATTTTTCAGTAGAAGGGTTGTAGGACATTGGAATATGCTACCAGGGGATGTCGCTGATGCAGTGACACTTGCTTCCTTCAAAATTAGATTAGATAAATACTTTACAGAGAAGGGATTAGTTCATAAATACTCGTGGGATTAGCCTTCTTTTATGCAGGTAGAGTAAGGTGATTTGAAGGGGCGAGACTGGTGGAGGGGGGGGGGGGGGGTGCAACCTCGGATGGGCCCAAGAGGCTCTTTGTTGCACTTTTCTTTTATGTCTTTTATGTCTTTACAAGGGTCCTGGGTTCGAATCCCAGTCTGGAATTGTCACAAAACACGTAATTTCAAGTTTTGTCTACCTTTTCTGCGCCGGTGCCAGCTATGGCGACATGATACTGTGTTTGGCTCTTACCATTCACTCATGCAAGGGTCGTGGGTTCGAATCTCAGTCAGGAAACTGTCAGGGAACGCGTATTTCATGTTTTTTATCTACGTTTTCTGTGACGGCATTGCAGATATATACAACGGACCCGACCCAGTCCCGCCCCGACAACGTACAACTAACCTTCGGACCGGCGATGCCCCATAGCATTGCCCCGTGCATATCCGAAGGTTGGTTGACCATTGGAATAACGTTATTCTTTATAATTGTTTTCCAATGGGAAACTAACCTGAGCTGTTGCGAGGGGGGGGGGGGGGATTTAAGCTAGTGGCCGCGTATTGCCAAACTTTGCATCCCACGAAAACTTAATTTACGATTTTGAAGAAACTTTCAGGGTTTGGGGTGCAACGGGATCTATCTGCTGGCAAAGTGAAAACTCTGTGAAAACTCTATGGCACGTGCCACGTGCACGTGCATTTTCCCCACGTTAAATCTATGGCAGTTTCGACAAAACAACAGCCAGGCTCTAGCGCTCGAACGATTTTAGAACGACAAAATTTGCATTGGGAGTGGAGCACCTCCTGGGCTACCTGCTGACTGAGTATCAACTCGGTGAAAATGATTTTGCACGTGCCACGTGACCTTGAAAATGTACCTGCTCCCCAATTTTACGACATTGGGCCACTTGGGCAGCCCTGCAGTGGCCCTGGTGCATTGCAGTGCACCGAAACGGATGTCGACAGCTCCACGAGGGTCAATGGGAGGGGTTCAGCCGCGCACGTGCTGGAATTCTACTCATTTAAGGGTCCTGGATTCGAATCCCAGTCGGGAAACGCGCTTTTTCATGCTTTTATATATTTTACTTTAGCGCAATTATCTCAAAGCTGCTTGCCAATATCGATACCAAACTATGCAGACATGCTAAGTCGATAACGGTCTATCGATTGATATCGATATCGTTATCGATTTCGATATAGTTATCGATTTTCACCGGAAGGACATATATTAAAGATGGATCATAATTTGTGACTAACGCGGCCAAATCATGCACACATACTATTTGGATGAAGGCCTATCGATTATAAACAATATCGATATCGATACTCTCATGCAATTGTCCTGGGTTCGAATCCCAGTCATGGAACTGCCGGGAATCACGCTTTTTCATGGTTTTTTATTCTACGATTTCTGTGTGAGTGCCAGCTATGGCCACATGACACAGTGCTTCAGTCATAATACTCACTAATACAAGGGTCCTGGGTTCGTCTGGGAATTGTCACAAAACACGTAGTTTAAAGTTTTTGTTCTACCTTTTCTGCGCAGGTGGCCACGTTTCACAAACAGGTGGCCACGCAGGTGGCCACGCAGGCTATGTCCACGTGAGACTGTGTTTGCCTCTTACCATTCACTCATGCAAGGGTCGTGGGTTCGAATCCCAGTCAGGAAACTGTCAGGAAACACGCATTTCATGTTTTTTCTCTACGTTTTCTGTGGCAGGGACAGTATGTAAAACAGACCCGACCCGGACCCGCCCCGACAACGTACAACCAACCTTAGGACCGGCGATGCCCCATAGCATTGCCCCGTGCATATCCGAAGGTTGGTTGACCATTGGAATAACGCTATTCTTTAGAATTGTGTTTTCCAATGGGAAACTAACCTGAGCTGTTGCGAGGGGGGGGGGGGTGATTTAAGCTAGCTGCCTGAGATTTGGTCATTTTGGCTCCCACGAGCACGAACGAATTTAGGGCGACGAAACTTTCAGGGTTTGTCTGATTTAAGGATAGACTTTTTCCGGTATGACGTCACAACTCGTTTTGGTGACTCTTCTTGTGACGTCACATGTAATCAATATTTTCCCAATTATGACAAATTTGTACTTTTTCGTAAAAACGAATGCCCGAACCGTAATCAAGACACTCTTTTCCATCATTCCGCGTACTTTTCCCAAGGTGCACTATTCCCTTTAAATTGTTTTAAGGCCATGAATGAATGGGCATGTTTCTCAGAAAGAGAAACATGCCCATTTTTAGACGGATGGGGTCTATCTATCGGGTCTATCTATCTATCTATCGTCCAAACAAATGTCATATTCGTTTTTTCAGCTCAAAATACCTCGTATAGCCAATTTTTAAGACAACTTTCAAGGTGACCTATTCCTGTTAAGCATTACAACGCAATCACGAAGAACCTTTTTGTTTTGTGGTCTTATGATTCATGAATAGATACATACATTGGATTTTGAAGTCAATTGTGTTTAATTACACAAACAGGAACAATAGCAAGATTTGAAATACCACATCATGTGGGCCAGGGGCGATGAAGTTGCACCTCTACTCTATATCACAATCACGCAGTGGCCTGGAACACGTCAGAGCAGTGGGCATTGTGGTGGGGCGGGAAAGAGAGGGGCGGGTGACACGACTTTTGACCGGTCACCCACCAATATCGGACAGGCGGATTAGCCATTAGCCTCTCGGATTAACAATCAGGCGTTCCGAATGCGCTGGGGCTCTCAAACTGTTGTGGTTAGTTCGATGGAGCGTCACCCGCCATGTATATGTTGCAGTACTTTTGCGAAATCCGTATAGTTGCAAACAAACTAGTATAGTTGCAAACGTCCTGGTGGGTCAGTATAGTTGCATACGTACTAGTATAGTTGCGAACGTCCTAGGCTGGATGCAACTGCCCTGACCGGTCAGGATAGTTGCATACATACTGGGATGTCCAGTACGTTTGCAACAATACTAGTACAGTTATAAATATACTGAAAGATTGGGCACGGCTGATTTCACCATTTTCGGCCATTCACTGACATTTTCACCATTACTAATTCATGCTGTTTTCAATTGTTCACCGATTTTGTAAAGTTTGGTTCCAAAAACTGGCTTATTTTTATATTGTCCAAAAGTTGCAGGGAGCTTCATTGTCCACCACTGTCCATCTATCAAATGCGCGTGCTAAATAACGTTTGGTAGGCAGATTGAGGGAGCGTCCGACACCTACGTAGCCAACGGGGGGGGGGGGGGGGGGCGGGGCGGAGCAAGAGGTCATGACCCCCTGAGAGACGCAGCTTAGGCACACTCATTTTGCGAAAGATTTGCGACTTTGCGAGTTATTTGTACCAGTTGCACCCACCCACCCCTGGCGGAAATCCTGGCTACGTGGCCGCGGCTCGCGGCCACGCTGCGACAAACAGCGTGGCCCCGAGCTGTCATGTGACCGAAGGTGACACGGGACGTGGTCACATGGTGTTGCTTAGTCGAGAGGTGGTTTTCGGAGCGTTCGGCAGTGTGGCTTTCAGTGAGACGTGCTTTCGATTTTCCCTTCCATATGTCTCGTGACACCTTTGTGATGAAGTTCGACGAGTGGCTCAACGTACACGGGGCAATAATTCCCGCGTCGTTTCCGATGCAGAGCACGATGAGATCATGGACTTTCTTACGAAGATGGCAGATGGCTCTGAACCTGGATCTCTTGATTGCAACCAGAGGAGGTGGCTGAATAACATGGCCATAATCTTCTACAATGGCTTCACTTTTGGGCAATGTAAAATAAACGAGTTTTTGGAACCAAACTTTACAAAATCGTGAATAATTGAAAACGGCATGCATTGGTAATGGTGAAAATGGCATTGGTAAGGGCAGCTTCCTCCCCCCCCCCTCTACTACCGCCACTGTTGCCTAGTAACGTGATCATGACACATCATGAACCATATTGCACCCCAAGACAAGCATTGTTTTCAAGTATTGTTTGGAAATCGCCAAAAATAAGCGTTTTCACCAATCAGTCGTGCCCAATCTTTCAGTACATTTGCAATTGTTGCAAACGTACTGGACAGCCCAGTATGTATGCAACTATCCTGATCGGTCAGGACAGTTGCATCCATCCTAGGACGTTCGCAACTATACTAGTACGTATGCAACTATACTGACCCACCAGGACGTTAGCAACTATACTAGTTTGTTTGCAACTATACGGATTTCGCAAACGTACTGTAACATATAGATGCTTTCAAGAGAGACCGTACAGCCAGTTAGCCTCAATGTTTTACCAGATCCGTCCAGTTTCCGACATTTCCGATCTGACGGCTGCTGCTTTGCGCTCCGGCAGGTGTTTGCGATGAAGATCCTCAACAAGTGGGAGATGCTGAAGCGCGTGGAGACGGCGTGTTTCCAGGAGGAGCGCGACGTGCTCGTGTACGGGGACCGGCGCTGGATCACCGACCTGCACTACGCCTTCCAGGACGACAATAACCTGGTCAGTGGCACGGCCCGCGGCCGCCGACGAGAGCGAGAGCGTGAGAGCCCGTTCTGATAACCTGGTCAGTGGCACGGCCCGCGGCCGCCCACCGCCGACCGCCGCTGCACTATGGGCCAGCGGCGACAAAACAATCGCATTGTAATCGAAAAACATATTTTCCAATTCCGAAATCCTCAAGTCTTAGATCGATGTAGAAATGATTGGCGCATTCAATGGTGACATTTATGTTTATATTCGATCTGATCTAGGCGGTGGATTTTGCCGCCGATTTCACTGGACGCTTTGTTGTGCTGAAGCAGCCTACTGAGCGCGCAACATGCGATGCATGGCTAGTATTCCAACTCGCTGTATTTGCGTGACTTTATGGGAGAAATGCCTATTGCTGTGGTTTTAATGGTAAATTTGTTTTTGTATTCGACCAGCGTTAACACTCACATATACTGTAAAACATTTATGCGGTTATTATGAGGAGTGTGAGATCAGCCAAAATAAAACTACGTATTCCAAAAAACGGTAAGTGTACAGTCTGGCTTAAAAGTATCGCACATCTCACCAGGTAGCAACACTGTCGCACTCGGAATGGTTTGAGAGCAGGGGCGGCGCCACGGATTTTTGTGAGAGGGGGGGGGGGGGGGGCAAGTCAAAATTTAGGGAGCCTCCATTTTGAGAAGGGGCCTTTGACCTCTATAGGGCTCCTCTCACCTCCCATCTGGCTTCCAGAGGGCCGCTTCTGAACTGCAGGGGCACCTCTGACCTCCATAGGACCAGGGGCGCAGCCAGATCTTCAGAAGGGGGAGGGGGGGGGGGGGGCAAGCCCCTGGGAGAGGCCCCCGAAACAAAACAAAAAACCTGGATATGTAAACCTCTACGGATTTCGGCCACTTTATTTTGTGAGGCCACCTTTTTATTTATCAATGTTTCTTCGTCAACTTTTGATGAGCTGGATTGGACCAGGACCCTCAGTAGGCATTGTACTGAGCGCATTACTGATTTGTATTGTTACGTACAGGAGATAAAACCTATCTTAGCTGACAACAGGGGGGGTCGGCTTTTGAGTGGGGGGGGGGGGGGGGGCGGCTGAAATGAAGAAAAAATGTAACCACATTTGTATACGTGTCATTGCAGCATTTTGTATATGGATTGTCATGTCGCGGCGCGAAATTTGTACGGGTTTGCCTGATAAAACCCCGAGGCGGTTGCACAGAGGCGGTGCAAGACTGCACCGCCTCGGCCGGCCGGTGAGGACTCTCGGCCTCCGACAGCCAGACTACCACCTCGGCTGGCCAGTGGGGACTCTCAGCTGTTATTTGTATCCATATCCTGTATGTATATTTGTTTTGATTGTATTTCGTTAACCTTGATGGCGCTACCCCTTACCTAAAACTAACAGTTTAACATCTTTAAAGCACCCTCTAACATAACGAATTGCCATACCCATTCCGCCCTTCCATAATGGTAGCGCCATCTATACAATATGTTTCATTTCAAGTATATCATGTGTTGTTTCCCACTGCACCTACCTGATTTCCACAAATATACCGCCGGTGGAATCCGGTCGAATCAGAATCAGAAATATAAGCCTTGTAGAGGATAAGAAACTAAAAATTATATTCATTCAATTCAGCGTTACGACGAACCAATGACTATGGCTTCGTTATGATGAGACTACTGATGTGACGCCGCGAAGCGGCGTGAAAGTTTTAATTTTAGGTCCTGGAAAACGCAATTTTAATATTGGAACCAGACCGTGAGTGGAGCCAAGATAGGTAACCTCTTTTCCTGGTTGCACATTTCGGTATGATGACAAATATTGAAATGAAGGTAGTTTTTCATACACAGCCTCAGATAGTAAATCACGATGACCGGTGGCAGTCAGCGCTCAACACTACATATGATAATAATAAATGTACCTATACTGTACCGAACTGACATACGTACCGAACTGTAACAAACAACTGGTATCAGTGGAAATGGTTTGAAAGCAGAAGAGCCAGAACGACTTTTCCGCGCATAAATGGTCCCTGTGGATCTGGAGGAGCCTGGGGGAGATGGTCCTGGCCTGTACCCACTATAAGCTCTTCGGTCCAGCAAGTTGGGCACCGCTGGAGCAGCTTCCGGGTGCCGATCTCCTCGTCTTTGCGTTCGCGTCGCCTTTTTCGCAACTCGGCAGACTAGCTAAGCATGTAGCCTCCTTGCAAGCTAATATTTTATGAAGGGAATGGGCCCTGGGGCCAGCAATTACCGCCAAGGAGAGCCTCTGCCAGACACTTAATTAAATTCATTTTCCCATTTTCCCAATTTGTATAAGCAATTGTGAAACTTGTGTCATGCCGCGAAGCGGCGCGAAATTTTCCAATGAACTAAAGTGAGATTGTTGGCAAAAGTCAAGGTCAGGTCACAAAAGGTCACTATGATCAAAATATCTACGAAAATCATGCAACACATGTTGTATGGGCTATTTTCCACATATAATTCGATAGTGAGTCATTTTATCACCTGACGTCATTTACGTGAAGTTAGTGTCAAGTTTAGGTCATTTTCACTGAAGGTCAAAATTGGAAAGTTATCAATCTAAATGAAAAAGGCATGTTTCTAGATCAGTTGTGTCTCAGAAATACAGTTCTGAAGCATGTATTTGTCGGTATCTGGTCAATAAAAAAAACGCAATTTCAAAATATGACGTTATGATTTACCCATACTGCCATAAGTCAGTCAAAAATGATATAATTCTAACATTTGGTATGGTAGTTGCCTATATGTGGTTCTCTCACATATATTCCAGGTTTTTGCATATCTTTGGAAAATTTGATTTTGTGTTTTTCTCCAAAAAATCATGTATTTTTATTTTGGGGGTCAAAAACCCAAATTAAAAAAAAATCCGAGATAGTCATGTTGTATTCCGCGCTATTTGCTATCTTTTAGCGTTTTTGTTATTGCATTTTGCTTAAAATAAGGCATTTGTACGGTCTGTTAACTTTTAGCTGATTTTGGTGTAAAACTCGTGCGTAGTGACGTCACTAATTCGCTATACCTCAAGACGAAAAAAAATCGACGAAATCGCTTTATTTTTTTCACAGAAGACGTGAAATCGATGTAGAAGAAGGTACCCGAAGTTTTACGTTGTTTGTTGCCCCTGTTGGTTGTTGAGGTATTACGAAAAATCATCAAGGGGGGGGGGGGCGTTAAACGCTCCCCCCAGTCAATGGGCGGGTTAAGATCCCTGTTGACCAACCAAGGAGTTTCAGTTGCCACGCAAAATTTTGCATGCATGTTACCAACTGAAGGAACAAACTTTTGTTTTTTTTTATTAAAAAAAAATCGAAGAAGGCAAACATGGCTTGACCTTGACCTGACTTCAAGGTCATCAGATTAAATTGCAAAATTTGGTTTTTAGGGGGTAACTTTGTATGCCATCATATTCTTTGTTTCTTCCTCTCTCTCTAATGATATAGATTTGCCCTGATATGTATTTTTATCTTGGAGATACAATTACGAACGTAGTTGAATGTTTTACCTTGACCTGCATTTTTCGCTGACCTATATATTTTTGACTCCGTAACCTGACGACCATACAAATTCAAGAATCGAAATCAGCGCCCAGAATAACCCCATACACCACTTTAAAGCGAAATCGGAGGGGTGTGGTATACATTTTCACCCTTACCTTGGTGATTTGCCCTGAAATTGCCCTCATTGTCCAGACACTGGTCAGAATGGTCTTTTCTGCAACGAAACTGAAGCGATATTTGCCATAAAATTATTATCTGAGTTATATTTACTTATTGTATCGTTTTCGTTATTAAATTTGCGTGTATTTAAGATTTGTGCATTCATTTACTCCACCGATGTCGTTTATATATATATATATATATATATATATATATATATATATATATATATATATATATATATATATATATATATATATATATCCGATGACAAATAGGTGGCCCCCCAGTGACGCGATTTTGCCTCGACTGGCGGGGGGGGGGGGCGCAGCCCCCCCCCCCCCCCCACCCGTTAACATGTTAGAGGAGGCCCTGTTCTATTGGCTAATATGTATCATGCTTACAAAGTAACGTGTGCTTACATGTGCTTACTACGTACACGTATTTTTTTTTTCTGGTAGGAACCCTCCAAAAATTACATATTTTGTTACATCTAGGGGTAATTTGGGGCCTGAAATATATTTTGGCATTCAAAACTAACCCCAAAACGTTCTTGGGGCCCCCAAAACACGCCCCCAATCACATAAATGTGAAAACGCCACATCCCTATCCCACGGAGGTCACCAAAGGTCATGGAAGGTCAACCGAGGTCAGAAAAGGTTAATGAAGGTCAGACTAGGTCACCACATGTCATTCCAGGTCAAAGGTCTTCAAGGGTCACATACAAGCAGGCAAACTCTGATTTGGTCTACATCGAGCCTGACATACCACATTGATGACGTCATAGCCCCGTGACCTGACATGACCTGACAAGTTTTTCACTATCCCAGATGCGCAAAGCATGTCCAAACACAACGTTGAAGGTTTGGTGCGAATTGGTTGAGTCATTTACACGCTATAACCAAATGTCTGTTCGCGAAAATCGCGTGGCCATCCGTTTCGGCATTTCCAACCACTGTGCGCTGGGGTGTTCATATTATGCCCCCTCGTTATCTTCCGAACCAATGACCGCAGCGAGACGCGCAAGGGGGCAGTCGAAAAGCTCTCAATGAAGCGCATCTAAAGCATACGCGAAATTATTAAAATAAGGTCAGTCAGGTCAAAGGTCAAAATGGAGGTATTGAGTTTTTTGGCCATACTTTCCATCCAAAGTCTGGCGACTATTATCGCAGCAAGTGCTCTCAAAGGTATAATGTTTCTCCCACATCAGCAAAGGGGAAATTGTAAGCAAAGGTGACCAGGTCACAGAAGGTCGCTATGCGCAAAATGTCTACGAAAGTCATGCAACATGTGTTTTATGGGTTATTTGACACGTATAATTTGATAGTAGCAGCCATTTGCACAACCTGGCCCCATATATGCCCTCAGGTCAAGATCAGGTCACATATAGGGTCAAAATTGGAAATTGATTAGTCCAAATAAAAAGGTATGTTTCTAGACCAGTTTTATCTCAGAAGTACAGCGGTAACATTTATTTGTTTGTATCTGAGGCCATTCTAAAAAAATAGAGCCGTGGCTCGATTTTTTGTTAAAAGAATAGCTGGCCTCAGGACCCGGCGCGGGAGATGTTTAGCGTCGAAACAGCGCCTCGGAAATGCAGCAGCAAAGCCAAATAATATGCAGGTTTTTTACACACTGCCCAAACATAACAAATTTCCAGTCCCGAGGCCATTCTTTAAAATAAAATATCGAGCCAGCGGCTCGTTTTTTTGTGTTAATTTATTAATATCTTCAACAAAAAAAAAATGTTTTGTGGAAGTTTCCCCCGAAAACATCAGTGTTTTTTTATACTTTTTTGGTGTAAAAATCGCAATTTCGGGATAGCCATTTTGAAGAGAATGTTATTTCCTTTCTTTGGCGTTTTATATTTGCAATTTGCATTAAAACTTAATTTTCTAACGATTTTTCACAAATTTGTCGTTTTTTCCACCCAAAATGGCATGACATGACGTCATTAAAACTTCATTATCTCCAAAAGCACAACAATTTCATTGAAATTGTGTGGGAAGACGTAGAATTGATGTAGCATAGGGTACTGCAAGTTTCGCGTCGATATCTATCATAGTTTTTCAAGTTATTGAGAAAATCCGAGAGGGGGCATATTCTCCCCCAGCGGGACGCGGTTAACAGTGAGCTGCCCTGTTAAATTGTTCGCGCACATGGTTTACTTCCTTCGCAAAAGTGTCGGCGATCAGCATGCTAAATGTTGTTTAGGTGAACTGTTGGCGTGGGCTGCTGGTGGGCTCCCGTCTCAAACGCGAATGTTGTCGGAATGGTTTCAGTCTTCAACTTCTTCAACGGAATGGTTGTCAGTGGCGGATCCAGCATTCGGACAACTATCCCACCACGCCGAATGCTAAATAAATAGCGCCTTCAAAACCGCCTTCAAAGCGCGAAAGCACAACGTGTTTGTAATGGCTATAATAGGTAAAAGGCGGAGGCAGCCTATGTTGTCGTGCTGTCGTGCTAGTTTGGGATTGCGCAGGATGATACGTTAGCCTCATTTGCTGGATATGGCGAGATAGGAAGGGCTGAGGTGGTTCAGTCACGCTCTGCTGACTGTGTAGTGTGTAATTGATTCGCCGACCGCTACAGCTGTGTCCCCTCCCCTCCTGTCAGCCTTTTCCTGCCGTGTGCAGTCCGCTCCAGTGCTGATCCGCTCCATCGGCCGGTGCAGTTTCCGCGCTGACACAGGCTCGCTGGCGGCACGCGCCAGGCCTTGGTGTGGGCGCCGAACACTTTCCTGCGCGCCGCGTCCGTGGCGTTTTTGCCGGGCTTACAGCCAGTCTGAACGGCTGAGTAGGCCCGTCGTGGCATCTGCCGGCCAGAGGTCGGCCTCGGCGGCGCCTAGCCCGACATCAGACGGTCCCGGCCGCTGTCTGGAACAGACCTGCCCACTCTCCGTTTGATCCACCGTATGTCCATCTTTAAACATTAGTGTTGGCGCTGTCCTGGCCGCCCGTCGCTCTCTGCTATCTGTGGGTGGAGGCGGCGCTGTCCTGGCCGCCCGTCGCTCTCTGCTATCTGTGGAGTCGGCGCTGTCCCTGGCCGCCCGCCGCTTTCTGCTATCTGTGGAGTCGGCGCTGTCCTGGCCGCCCGTCGCTCTCTGCTATCTGTGGGTGGAGGCGGCGCTGTCCTGGCCGCCCGTCGCTCTCTGCTATCTGTGGAGTCGCGCACTGTCCTGGCCGCCCGTCGCTCTCTGCTATCCGTGGAGTCGGCGCTGTCCTGGCCGCCCGTCGCTCTCTGCTATCTGTGGGTGGAGTCGGCGCTGTCCTGGCCGCCCGTCGCTCTCTGCTATCTGTGGAGGCGGCGCTGTCCTGGCCGCCCGTCGCTCTCTGCTATCTGTGGGTGGAGGCGGCGCTGTCTTGGCGGCCCGTCGCTCTCTGCTATCTGTGGGTGGAGGCGGCGCTGTCCTGGCCGCCCGTCGCTCTCTGCTATCTGTGGGTGGAGGCGGCGCTGTCCTGGGCCGCCCGTCGCTCTCTGCTATCTGTGGGGGGAGGCGGCGCTGTCCTGGCCGCCCGTCGCTCTCTGCTATCTGTGGGTGGAGGCGGCGCTGTCCTGGCGGCCCGTCGCTCTCTGCTATCTGTGGAGTCGGCACTGTCCTGGCCGCCCGTCGCTCTCTGCTATCTGTGGAGGCGGCGCTGTCTTGGCGGCCCGTCGCTCTCTGCTATCTGTGGAGTCGGCGCTGTCCTGGCCGCCCGTCGCTCTCTGCTATCTTAGGGTGGAGGCGCGCTGTCCTGGCCGTCGCTCTCTGCTATCTGTGGAGTCGGCGCTGTCCTGGCCGCCAGCCGCCAGCCGCGTGCGTAGCCTTTCGTACGAAGACCTTCGTTCTAGCCCGAACACGCTCGGACACGGTCGGAGCCCGGACACCTTCAGCGCTGGTTGCCGACTGAACCCGTCAGCCCGCCATCCGGCCAGATAGGTCACGTGACATGTCAGCCAGCCAGCCAATCAGAGAGTCGATGCTGGTCGTCGCATCCCACCGCCCACGAGGCACTCAGCGCCCGGGAACGTTGGGCGACATGCGATACAAAAATGACGATAACTTCCAAAGGCGCAGGAAGGTGCAGCCAAATTAGCAGTGGTTCGATCCAATATTGTCCATGTCAACTTAAAATCATGTTGCAGCGCGGGCACTAGTGGACATTTTAATATCGGCTCCTGCAAAAATAAAGTATGAAAAAATCCGTGGTCATTTTTCCTGCGCCTTTGGAAGTTATCGTCAATATAATGGCTAATAAATAATACAAAATACATTCTTGAAAGGCTAACATAAATTTTTACATAGAGCCAGACTGGTTATTCGCAAGTGACTACTGACTACCAATGCGCGTGGCCCGTGCCGCATGAAGGGTGCTTTGTCTGTGAAGGGTTCTGTGCTTTGTCGCAAAAGCTCCGCAACGGCTTGGCCGATTGTGTGCAAATTTGGTGTGTGGTTAGGGACCACTCAGCCGCCGCTTCCCCACAAGTCAGGGATGGGGTGCCTCTGCACGTGCGCACGTGTACACCCCTATTATATATCTCAGGAACGGCTGAGCCGATTGTGTGCAAATTTGGTGTGTGGTTGGGGTCCCCGAAGCTGCCGCCTTCCCACAAGTCAGGGGTGGGATGCCTCTGCACGTGCGCACATGCACAGCTCCTATTATATATCCCTCGCCCTGGTGGGGGATCATTTTGACCCCCCCCCCCCTGAGGTTTTTCGAGAATAGCGGGAAACGGCGGCACGCAGCGCCAACAAATTGGCACAGCTATTCAGACATCAATTACCCACATTGTGTACAAATTTGACCTCAGGTCATCTCATGTCAGGTCGCGAGGTCACGTGACCTTACTTTCAAAAATGTTTGTGGTGGTGCCAAAGCCACAGTGTATGTCCGAGACATATGAAGCTTGCAGGATTTCATAAGGTCACGAGTACTTACAATTCGTATATCTCGGTATTTTTGTTTGTATCGGTTACCTGAAGTAAGATCAATTTCGTGATCTCCCCATTATAATAACTCTATGGGAAAATATACAATGCTTCCTATTCAAAGCATATTCATTTAATTAGGCAAATTTTCCCAGAATCATGTTATTTTAGCTCATTCTTGATGACCCAGGTGCAATTGTTGCTCAGTGATCTCTGCAAGGTCAACTGAGGTCATCTGAGGTCACCAGCACGTTTTTGCTAATAGTTCTTGATAGAAGCTCTTGATAGAATAACGATGGAGACGTGCGCAAGACACCACTGTGTTTGTCTCGTCGAGTCGCATCGCCCCCATATGCAACAAACATAACCTACCTAGGTCACCAACTGACCTTGATCTGAGGTCAAATTTGTGTTGATCTTACCATGGAAGCGCCTTGACAAAAAAAAACACGATGGTGTTAAAATAACTGCTATATGGTCAACCAATACAAACTTATTCATGAAAAACTGTTTGGCAAAAATGCCCTTATGACCTTTGGTGACTTCTGGAGCCTAAACTATTGACCTTAGCTAAAACTTGAGGCATCCAAATGCGATTGAATTTTTCATGGGCTTTCGATTGCCTTGTTTTCGTTTGTTCCTAGCTGTCATAATTCCCGATATATTTGGGGGTTGCTAGAGCAAAGTCCTGTACTTGGAAAATTTAACATTTGACTACCTCTGGTGACCTGAATATTGACCTCAGCCAAATAATACCCGACGTAACTTCGAATTTTCTTGTCAAGATCTTTTGAACACCTTTCCCCGCGTCTGTCTAGTTCTTTTGGTTTTCGAGTTAGAGTGAGGGGGGGTCATTTTGACCACCTTCCTACCAGGGCGAAGTTGTCTCAGGCCCACCGGGGCGCGGGATATCTCAGGAACGGCTGAGTCGATTGTGTTCAAGTTTGGTGTGTGGTTATGGATCTCTCAGCCGCCACTTTCCAACAAGTCAGGGGTGGGGTACCTCTGCACGTGCGCACCCCTTTTGTGGCCCCGCATCTCAAACTACTTGCCCGATCAAATTGAAATTCACCATAGGAACATTTACTTCGCGTTCACTCGTTCATCGCCAACTGCGGCGCCTTACTGGTTCGGTAAAACAAAGTTATGGAAGAAAAGTGACGCATGACCTCTGGGTCAGTACATTTTTACCTCCTGGAGGTCGCAGGACAAAAATGTCGCATGGATCTTTGTATTTGTAAAAGATTCGTAAGTCTGGTGAACATTGGGCAAATTTAGCCATTTTCTGGGGGTTTATATCCATTTGCATGTTTCCCCAATGACCTAAAATTGGGAGGGCACAAAATCGACTTCGCCTTAGGTCCCCGATATAAAAATCATCCAAAGTAGCAGAATTGTTGGTATTTATGACCTGATTAAATCCTGTAAGTTTCAACTGATCGGTTAAACAATCTGGGCTGCGGCACGACTTTCTATTTTTTAGGTGGGATCATTAGACTTGACCTAGTGACCTGACCTGAGGAGACCCGACTGACCTAGTGACCTGACCTGAGGAGACCCGACTGACCTAGTGACCTGACCTGAGGAGACCCGACTGACCTAGTGACCTGACCTGAGGAGACCTGACTGACCTAGTGACCTGACCTGAGGAGACCCGACTGACCTAGTGACCTGACCTGAGGAGACCGACTGACCTAGTGACCTGACCTGAGGAGACCCGACTGACCTAGTGACCTGACCTGAGGAGACCCGACTGACCTAGTGACCTGACCTGAGGAGACCCGACTGACCTAGTGACCTGACCTGAGGACACCCGACTGACCTAGTGACCTGACCTGAGGAGACCCGACTGACCTAGTGACCTGACCTGAGGAGACCCGACTGACCTAGTGACCTGACCTGAGGAGACCCGACTGACCTAGTGACCTGACCTGAGGAGACCCGACTGACCTAGTGACCTGACCTGAGGAGACCCGACTGACCTAGTGACCTGACCTGAGGAGACCCGACTGACCTAGTGACCTGACCTGAGGAGACCCGACTGACCTAGTGACCTGACCTGAGGAGACCCGACTGACCTAGTGACCTGACCTGAGGACACCCGACTGACCTAGTGACCTGACCTGAGGAGACCCGACTGACCTAGTGACCTGACCTGAGGAGACCCGACTGACCTAGTGACCTGACCTGAGGAGACCCGACGTAAACAAAAAACAGTTTGGGCAATTGATAGGCAAACAGTTGTGCCGAAAATGGCGGCGCGAACCGCCGTCGTTTCCACTATTCCGAAAAACCTAAGTGGAGAGGATATCCGCCCCCTGTTGTTCCGCGGTTTAACGTCTGCCACACAGATTTGCACCCCACCTAAAAATCCTGGCGATGCCAATGTATGGATGTACGCCTAAGAAATTAGAGTAATCAACCTTGAGTTTCTTCGGTCTTTTCATGCTCTGCATGCCCAACGTGCTCAACCTGCCCCACGAGTTGGATAAATTGCAACAATAATGGGGTAAGTTGAGCAATACGTAACATTTTATTTCGTGTCATTTTTAAACCATAAACGTGGGTTTGTGAAAATAGTTGTTTTTAATTAGGAAAGGTAAATTTTTGGCACCTTCCAGTCTTTTTGGGGGCTCTGGCTCGACTGGCTCACTGGATCCACCGTTGATTATTGAAGCCGTAGTTCCTATTCAATCAAAGCATGAAATTTTAAACAGTATTGCGGTATAAACAACATGACCTTGAACATCTGAATTGGACTTAGTTATGAAAGAGGTGCAAGTACAGAAAGAAGTACGTTGTAGCAATACAAAATAAAATGTTTGCACCTATGGTATGGCGTGAGTTGTTAGGCAAACAAAGTTATCCCGGCGTTGGCTGGGGTCTCCAGCCACATTCCAATGGGGGGGGGGGGGGGGGGGGGGGGGGGCGGCGGGCGGGCGGGCGGGCGGGGGCGGCGGGGCGTTTTTCGCCCCTCCCCCCGCTATCTTCCGAGCCAATGATCGCAGCGAGACGCGCAAGGCGGCGTTCGAAGCTCTCAATGAGGCGATCTAAAGCATACTCTTAAGTTGCAAAATTGAGGTCACGTGTCACGTCACGGTCAGTCAAAGGTCAAAAGTCAAAATCGAGGTATTTGAGTGTATGGACCATACTTTCCATCCAAAGCCTTCGATTGTGACCATGATCACCAAAGTGCTCTCAAAGGTATCATACATGAGCTAAAGTGAGATTGTTGGCAAATGTCAAGGTCAAGGTCAGGTCACAAAAGGTCACTATGCGCAGAACGAAAGTCATGCAACATATGTTTTATGGGTTATGTTACACGTATAATTCGATAGTGATAGTCATTTTACCGTCTGACCTCATTTAAGTGAAGTTAGTGTCAAGCTCAGGTCAAGGTCAGGTCACAAGGTCAAAATTTGAAATTGATAAATCTAAATACAAAGGTGTGTTTCTAGACCAGATTTGTCTCAGAAATACAGTGCTGGCATGAATTTGTCTGTATCTGGTGACTAAAAGAAGAAGAAAAGATCAAAATATGGCGTCATGGTTTTCATATGGTTTTCAATATGACGCCATATTTATTATCATTCATATTATCATTCAGGGGGTAAAAAAAAATCATAATCCCGAGATAGCAATTGTGTATCTCTTGCCATTTGCTATCTTTTAACGTTTTCCGATTGCATTTTGGTCATTAATATGGCATTTGTACGGTTTGTTTAAAGTCTGCAACTGATTTTTTCGTCAAACTCGTGTGTAGTGATGTCACTAAATTCGATATATCTCGGATTTTTTTTATCTCGACGAAATTGCTTCATTTTTGCATAGAAACGTAACAATTGATGTAGGAAATGTTACCCGAAGTTTCACGTCGATAGCACTATTGGTTTTCAAGCTATTGCGAAAGTTCGTCGGGGGGGGGGGGGCGAAAACGCCCCCCCCCCCCCCACCCCAGCCAATGGCGGGTTAACTGCATTTTCCACCAGAGTCATGCTTACGTCTTTTTGTCTTTGTGTGCTATGTTGGATCTTATTTTGGATCTTGCCCCCACCTGCCCAGTGATTTTCCCGTAAAATAGGCCCAGATGAATGGGGATGGTGAGAAGTCATTGGCAATGTGAAGGACAATGCAGGCCAGGGGACACACATTAAGGTGTGAACTGACGCAGGGTTCTGATTGCTGTGGTTGACTGATTATATGATTGATTGCTCTCTTTGTGTCCACCTGATCAGTATTTGTGAACAACGTAGTGTCCGATGAATGGGCCTTCAGTCAGTCAATGGGTCATCGCTATGCACGACCAGCTGGTGACAAAGTCGATGCTCTTGACCTCTGTGCGTGCGTGCGTGCGTGCGTGCGTGCGTGCGTGCGTGCGTACGTGCGTACGTGCGTGCGTGCGTGCGTGGGCGTGCGTGCGTGCGTCGGTGCGTGCGTGCGTGCGTGCGTGATTCAGTGGACAGATA